>WOFM01000745.1:0-30599 GCA_011428145.1 Ericerus pela
AGTTATAACTGGGAGCAATAATATGCTAAATCAAATTAACCATACCTCTAAAGCCATACTCCTTTTATTGCCTCCTTATAATACAAAAAGCGAAAAAATCTGCCATGATACAAATTTAAGCTGCAAAAAATCAAATCTTACCTTGATAAAAATTATCAAAGCTAAGAACTATTACGACTACAAAGCGTTTGTTACGTTAATTTACACTGTAATTAAACATCCAGATAAACCCATTATTGTCATAATAGATGAAGATATACTTAATACTGTTGAAAATACGATAATGTGGGCTGTGCTCGGTACTTTAATTACCGCAAAGCTAATTATTGTTACGACATATGAAAGAGATCAATCAAATATAAAGTTGATTGAATTAACAAAAGATGAAAACAGATTCTTAGAATTTTCTGCTTATTGTTTTAAAACTTATTATTATATTAATTGGGAAAAGAAAATAAAAAAGATAAAAGCTAATGCTCGAAAAAATAATAGCTCTATTATTAGAGCTAAAGAATTAAAACTATCGGAGTAATAACTTTTTTAGATGCGTACAGATTTTTTAGAAAATACTAAAAATCATAAAATCTTCTCAAGAATACTACTAGGGTCACTATATTTCTAATAAATTGAACCTAACACTAATATCTTTATAGGCTTAAAATGTAATTGAATAAAAAATAGGGATAAGGTGCTGGGAATTAAGCTCAGCCATTAATACAACGACTTCCGCTATACTTCTTATTTTAAAAATAATTATAATAGCAGAATCCCAGCATAAAGCTTACACTTGGATTTGGTTTATATTAATAGTAGAGTTCAAATACTATTAGATAACTTAGATTATAGATAAAATTATTGATTAGTCAATCCCAAATTTAAATTTATTTGATATTTTTATATATTATTTTTTATTTCATCTATATTTAAGCGTTATTTTTTTAATTTTTGAATCCTTTTGCATTGCTTGAATGCTCCCATAGAATAAAGTTAATAATTCGAAGTAGTAATATTAGCAACTTCATCGGTGTCATATCATAGCGTGGCTTGGAAACTAGATCTAGCATAAAGCTTAGGTTATTTCGCTTTATACTAGATTCCTGCTTTTAGCTAAGAATGACATCGAAACCATGCAACTAGGAATACTTAATTCCTTACTCGTTTAGTCCGTGGCAATATTTATATTTCTTACCTGAACCACAAGGGCATAGCTCATTTCTCGATACTTTTCCCCAGCTTATAGGGTTTTTAGGGTCTCTATCCTCTGGGTTAATGCGTGATATGACAGGTCTAAGATCAGTTTCTAAGTTACTACCTGCATTATATTTACTAAATGCAGGATCTTCTCGACTTTCATGCATATTATTTTGCAGCTTTTTATTTTCAAGCGATACGTCTTCTTTTTGAATATGCTTTAAGTCAATGTGGAAGTGATATACTGTTTGAATAAAGAGTTCTTTTAGATTATTAAGCATATGCTCAAATAAGTTAAATGCCTCTCTTTTATATTCACTTAAAGGATCTTTTTGGGCATAAGCTCTAAGAGATATACCTTGTCTTAAGTGATCTAAGCTATGCAAGTGATCTTTCCAAACCTGATCAAGAGTAGTTAATAAAATATACTTTACAGCATTATGCATTAAGTCAGGACTATAGGCTTCCTCCTTAGACTTATATATACTATCCGCTGTTTGAATAACAATTTTTGTAACTTCTTCTGTTACATCATTTTTGCTTATTAGATTTTGCTCAAGCTTTATAGCAAAAGTGCGGTGTAGCTCTACGCTTAAATTCTCTATATCCCAATCTTCTCTATAAGAACCCGCTGTCATAAAAGTTAGCACTATCTTTTTAGCTAATTCTTCAGTAGTACTACTTAAGAAATCATAACTATCTTTAGATTTAATAATTTCAGTTCTTTGCTCATATATTATTTTACGCTGATCATTCATCACATCATCAAAACGTAATAAATTTTTACGTATTTCATAGTTATGCCCCTCAACTTTTTGCTGAGCTTTCTCAAGTGATCGGCTAATCATTGGGTGATGTATAGCCTCACCATCTTTCAAGCCAAGCGTCCGAAGCACCCCTGAAATACGTTCTGAGGCAAAAATACGCATTAAATCGTCATCAAGCGATAAGAAAAATTTAGTATTACCTGGGTCACCTTGCCTACCTGATCTACCACGTAGCTGGTTATCTATTCTACGGCTTTCATGGCGTTCTGTACCTATTACAAATAACCCGCCTGCTGCAATTACTTGCTTTTTTTCTTCAGTTGTTTGAGCTTTTATCTCATTTACTTTTTCTTTATAAGCAGCATTAGTTAAAGATTTTCTATCTACCTGCTCTATCAGCATTTCAGGATTACCGCCAAGCATAATATCAGTGCCTCGTCCTGCCATATTAGTTGCAATTGTTACTGCTTTAAACCTACCAGCTTGGGCAATAATAAATGCTTCTTGCTCGTGGAACTTAGCATTTAATACTTTATGAGGTATTTTGTTTTTATTTAAAATATTAGAAATTTCTTCTGACTTTTCTATACTTACAGTACCGACAAGCACCGGCTGACCACGATCATAACAATCTTTGATTAGCTTTAAAATAGCGTCATATTTCTCTTTTTTGCTCCCATAAATTTCATCATCAAGGTCACGTCTTGTAACTTTATTATGAGTCGGCACTGCTACTACATCAAGATTATATATGTCTTTTAGCTCTGGTGCTTCAGTCATAGCTGTACCAGTCATGCCTGATAATTTAGGGTAATTACGGAAATAATTTTGGAAAGTAATAGATGCAAGCGTTTGGTTTTCGTTTTGGATTTTTACGTTTTCTTTTGCCTCTAATGCTTGATGTAGCCCTTCAGAATATCTACGCCCTTCCATTACACGTCCCGTAAACTCATCTATGATCATTACTTTACCATCACGTACTAAATAATCCACATCGATTGTAAACATGTTGTGAGCTCTAAGGGCTTGATTAACGTAATGTACTAAGCTTAAATTTTCAAAATCGTATAATCCAGAATCGGGCTTTATAATATTTGCTTGGCTTAAAAGCGATTCTACATGACTAATGCCGCTTTCCGTTAAATTGATAGTTTTTAATTTTTCATCTTTTTCAAAATCACTTACATTAAGCCTACGTACAAGCTTATCAACTTTACCATATAACTCTGAATTATCATTAACTGGACCAGAAATAACCAAAGGAGTTCTTGCTTCATCTATTAAAATTGAATCTACTTCATCGATAATAGCAAAGTTAAAAGGACGAAGTACCCGCTCCTGCAAGCTATATTTCATATTATCTCTTAGGTAATCAAAGCCAAGCTCGTTATTTGTGGCATATGTAATATCAGAGTTATAAGCTTCTCGCTTAGCTTCATCTGGCATGCCAGCAATAATACATCCAACCGATAGACCTAAAAAATTATAAATTTTACCCATGGAAGCAGAGTCACGGCTGACAAGGTAATCATTAACTGTTACTACATGTACACCTTTCCCAGCTAAAGCGTTTAAATATGCAGGAAGTGTTGCGACCAAAGTCTTTCCCTCCCCTGTACGCATCTCGGTAATCATTCCTCTATGTAATACCAACCCACCTATAAGCTGCACGTCAAAATGACGCATCCCATATACTCTTCTCGAAGCTTCTCTAACTACTGCAAATGCTTCATACGCTATATCGTCTAAAGTAGCACCATTTTTAAGTTTTTCCTTAAATTCTAAAGTTTTATTTTTTAATTCTTCATCTGATAATTTTTGAATTGCTGGTTCAAGTGAATTAATTTTTGCAATGTCAGAAAATAGTTTTTTTATCGTACGATCATTCGCCGTACCAAAAATTTTTTTCAATATAGAAAACATCAAAATCCTTAAATATATTTTTGTACTTAAAATATAAGTGATTTTATAAAATTATCAATGACATTATAATTAATTAAGTTTTTACTTTACAAACATAGTAAAGCTTTATAGCTTTGATCATTAATATTTAATTATTTAAAAAGTTAATAATGTATAAAGTACTAATAACAATTATAATCATATTCAGCAGTTTTAAATATGCTAATGCTCAAATAGCAGAAACGTTACAAGTAAATTCTGCAATAAGTTATACTAATAAATGTCGAGTTGAATATGCACATATTGACAAAGAAATAACGAAAATATATCAATATCTGCCTAAGAATAAATGGAAAGGAATTATTACTATAGCAAGAGGAGGATTGTATCCTGCTCTTATTTTAGTACATAAATTAGATATTAATAAAATGGATTTAATATCATTAACAAGTTATAATAAAGATAAAGCACAAGGCGATATAAAATTATTACAAGATTTTAACTTCAACAATAAAAATCAAGGAGAAGGATGGATTGTTGTTGATGATTTAGTAGATTCAGGAAAAACAATAAAATGGCTTCATCAATATTTACCAAAAGCCTATATATATTGTATTTATGCTAAACCAAGAGGAGCAAAATTAGTTGATAAACATGGCATGAAAATACCACAAACAACTTGGATAACATTTCCTTGGGATAATGAATTTTCTTTAGAGATACCTGAATGTATTGCTTTGTAAAAAGCTAAATAATAATATATTTTGTTGCAGAATAATCCGTAAATAATTATTAATAAATAAATTTATAAAATAGCTGTTGACGGGTATTTATTATTTTTATAAGATTTAAACTTATATTTAACAAATTATGAGTCATAAATAATGAAAAAACTATCAATTGTACTTTTATCCGTTAGTATGCTTTCTAGCATAGCTTTTGCAGATAACTCAGACAGAGTAGTTGCTACTTACAAAAATGGTGAAGTAAGAGAATCACAAATAATGAAAGAATTTAAACCGCAACTTAATCTTCCTTCGGGTGAAACTATTAAAAATTTTGACGATTTTCCACCGCAAGATCAGGATAAATTGATAAGAATTTATGTCAATAATATTTTGTTAAAAGAAGAAGTTGCAAAGTCAAATATTACCTCTTCTAAAGAATTCCAAGAAAAGCTTGAAAATGCAAAAAATCAATTAGCTCAAAAAGAATTATTAGAAAATTATGTAAAATCTAATCTTACCGATAAAATGTTTGATGATGAATATAACAAATATGTAACTAGCCTAAAAGGTAAAGAACAAATAAAAGTTGCTCATATTTTAGTTAAATCTGAAAAAGAAGCTAATGATTTAAAAAATAAATTAAATAAAGGTGCAGATTTTGCTAAACTTGCTGGAGAATCTTCTCTTGATAAAGCTTCAGCTACAAATGGTGGTGTAATCGGTTATATTTTATTAAATCAACCAGGACAGTTAGTACCTGAATTTGAAAAGAAAGCTTTTGCTTTAAAAGTAAACGAAGTTTCAACACCAGTAAAAACTGACTATGGTTGGCATATCATTAAGGTTCTTGAGAAAAAACCTGTACCTATCCCAACTAAAGAAGAAGCTAAAATGACTATTGATAATGTATTAGCAGCCGAAATACTGAAAAAATACATTAGCGATTTAGAAGCTAAAGCTGATTTAAAAATTATGTTACCTCCAGCTGCAAATAACGAAGCTAAAAAGTAGTTATACTCTATCCTATGTCATTCCCGCGGAGGCGGGAATCCAGAGGGATAAGCATCAATACAGCGAGTTTTAAAATTAAAAGCGTAGGTTATCTCGATTTACGCTGGATTCCCGCCTCCGCGGGAATGACATTAAACATTAAAAAATGTAGTCTAATTTTAAAATAATATATCTTTTAAGCTAAGCGACTATTGACAATCTAGCAAAAAAAAATTATATTCTACAAAAATCTAATTTAAGTAAAGAAATTATTAAGCTATGTCTAAAGCAAAAACTGCTTCTAAAAACAACCCAACCGCTAGGGAATCAGCTAAAGTACATTTTTATAAAGGTGAGGAAATCGTACCTTCAAAATATATCCCTCAACAAGGTTCTTCTTTTTTAGCTGCAGAAATTAAATCTTCTGGAGATTTGGTATTAGGGAATAACGGGCAAGTGCTACCTTGGAACTTAGTCAAAAATTTAGCTTAGTTTGATTTAATTACTCACAAATATAAAAATTTCACTTCAGTAGCTTATATAATAAGTTATATATTGGGGGCATAGCTCAGGGGTAGAGCATCTGCTTTGCACGCAGAGGGTCAAGGGTTCGATTCCCCTTGCCTCCACCATTCTCCATTTTTCGGTATTTTTACAAACACATCAAACGGCGAACACAAGGTATAATCAAGCTTTTGAGGTTTTATTGTTAGGTTAGCAAATACTAAATCTATCAATATTACAATGAGCCGCTGACGACATTGCCCGCATGGATTATTTTCTCCTGTAATCCCGTGATGGCATTGCCCGCGTGGATCGAAAAACGCCCTAAGGTAGTCATACCGTGGCTTGGGAACTTGATCCAGAAAATAATAAAAAATACTAATTTTATTAGTATTTTTAACTGGATCTAGTTCATAAATCACGGTATGACAGGGGAGAATGATCCACGCAACAATACCTCCTCGCAACAACAATTTGAAAACCACTTAACATCCTTACAATAATAAACTATCCGGTATTATGGTTACACACTGCAAGGCTTGGTAAAACGCCGTAATGTAGAGCGGGCTTTGTTTTTGAGTGAGGCAGATACAGAAGCGGTTATTAGCTCTACCTAAAATAGTTTCTATATTTGCCCTCTTAATAAAAATTCTTAGATATTCTGTTATAATTATAAGTGGTAATTGTTATTAGTTATTAAAACTCTCTATTATTTTCTGCTATCCTATATTAATCCTTATATTTCACAAATTACTCTTAAACCATTAATTTATATCTTTGATTAAATTTCTATTGCTTTGTTAAAACTCTTCATTATGATTCTTTCCATAGCTCATTTTTAACAAAATATTAAAAATTATAGAATTTGATAAGAGTATAATTATGTTTAGATGGTTTCAAACTAAGCACGAAAAATTAATAGAAGCTATAAAAGCTGGAAATGAAGCAGAAGCACAAAGATTAATTGCTGAAATGAATATTATAGAGTTAAGCAAAGTTGATAATGACGGCTGGACATCTTTAACTGCGGCTGCATTTGGGGGATTAGAAAAAGTTTGTGAGGCGTTAATTCCTAAAATGTCAGATCAAGCTATTAATAAGGTTAATAACAACGGCGATACAGCTTTAACTTATGCTGTTGTTAAAGGCTTAAGTAGTGTTTGCGAGTTACTTATAGCTTAATGCGATAAGATAGTGACTTAGAGTATGAGTTAGATTATACTAAATGAAAAACTTATGGCAAAGGCATATTCATACGATTTAAGAATACGAGTAATAAAAAGTTTAACAGATGGTAAAACAATAAAAGAGACTTCTGAGATATACTCTATTAGTAGGAAGACTATAATAGAATGGAAAAAATTAAAGAAACAAACCGGCGATATCAAAGCAAAAAGTGGTTATCATACAGGACATCGTAGAATAATAAGAGACATAGAGGGATTTAAAAAATTTATAGAATTAAATTTTGATAAAACCACCATGGAACTAGCTAACAACTGGAGTCAAAAAGTATCTGCAAGTACGATATCAAGATTGCTTAATAAATTAGGTTATAGTTATAAAAAAAACTTTTCTTCATCCCAAAAGAGATGTTGGTCTAAGGAATGAGTTTATATTGAAACTAAAAACTATAGACAAACAAGATTTAGTATTTATCGATGAATCTGGGATAGAAGATAATAGCTGTAGAGAACACGGGTAGAGCATTATCGGTCAAAGATGTTATGGTGAAAGGGTCTATCAACATAAATCACGGATTAGTATGATTGCTGGGGTGTCTGCCAAAGATATTATTGCCCCAATAATATTTGATGGGACATGTAATAAGGACATTTTTGAAACTTATGTACAAGAGATATTGATCAAAGAGTTAAAGCCTGGTCAGATAGTAGTAATGGATAATATTAATTTTCATAAAAGTACAAAAGTGAAAACGTTAATTGAATCTGTTGGTTGCAGTATTTTATTTTTACCAACTTACTCTCCTGATTTAAATCCTATTGAGCATTACTGGTTTAAAATCAAGAACGAAATAAGAAAAACTGTTTCTAATTTTGAGCACTTTTTTGATGCAGTTTACTATGCTCTTAAAAAAGTCACTACCTTATCGCATTAAGCTATATTCCTAAAATAACCGAACAGGCTATTAATCAGGTTAATAATGATGGCTGGACATCTTTAACTGCGGCTGCATGGAAAGGATTAGACAAGGTTTGTGAGGCATTAATTCCTAAAATGACACAACAAGCTATTGATACTGTTGTTAAATATGGAACCATTACAGGTTATGAAGGTCATACAGCATTAAGCATAGCTAAGGATAAAGGTTTTAAAAATATATATGATCTATTGGAAACTCACCAAAAACAAATACTTTTAAAAAATAATGAACTTGCTGAGACAGTAAATAACTTTTTTCACGATCCTACCTCTGTTAGCCTTTGTTATCAAATAATAACAGATGATTTTGCTAAACTGGTTGCAGATAAATTAAAAACTAACAAGACAATTACCACTATCGATTTTATGGGCAGCACTATAAGTGACCAAGGTATAAAAATTATTACTAAAGCTCTAAAAGCAAGTACACAACTAAAGAAACTTGATTTTAGCGGGTGTGACTTAGGTAATCAAAAAATATCAATACTAGCTGAAGTTTTACAACTTAAAACTCTTACTCACTTTTGCCTTAGTGCGAATTATATAGGGACTGTAGGGATAAACGCAATTATTAAAGCTTTAAAAGAGAATACTACCATTACGTATATAGATTTAGAGCAAAATAACATAGATCAGCAGAATAAAGCTATAATCGAGAAATATTTACAGCGAAATAAGAATTTATTGGAAGAACATAATAATTTTCAAAAGTTAATAGATGGGTTAAACGATAAAATAATAACCACATTATAGAATTAAAAAAACAATTTATCTTTTTTACTGGACATTTCTTAAAAAGACTACAAAATACATATCCTCATCCAATAGATTTCAATTTATTTAGCTGTTTTGGAGGGAGCGGGAACAAAGAAACTAAAGAATTAAAAGAAGGAAGTTCTATAGTAACAAATGTTAATGCTAAAAATTTCAGCGAAGGTTTTTTAGATCATTATATTCAAAAAAAACAATTGGAAGAATTAAGGCTCTTTCCTAATTCTTCTTTCCTTGAGCAAATCTTAAGAAACCAAAAATATTCATTACAAGGCACAAGTTGGAGTTATAAAACACCAAATAAAGTCATCACAATAAAATCTGAAAGATTTTTAAATCCTAGTACTTTTAATGATTTTGTAGAAAAGCTAGAAAAAGGATTAAAGCATAATGAAACATTACCAAAAATAGTCGAAACCTATGTTAATAAGGAAGCAGAAGGAATTAAAAAGAGTTATGGGTTTAAAAATATAGCAAAATATATAAATGAGGATATAGAAAAATTAAACAAATTTAGAATTACTTTTAGTGAAGAAGATGCAAAAGCTTATTTACTTGGTATCGCACATTATATTATTTGCTCATTTAATGAATTAAATAAACAAATTAGCAAAGAAAAAATTCAAATAGAAGATTTATTTAAATATTTTGGTTTAATAACAGATTACATTAATGATCCAATTCTTGACAAGTGGACCCTTGTACATACAGCTGCTCAAAATGGAAATACAATAATATTACCAGAATTAGTTAAACGTAAGGCAGATATAGATAAAGCCGAAAATAATGGTCTTAGTCCATTACACCTTGCTGCTCAAAATGGGCATATAGAAATAGTACAAAAATTGCCTGAATACGGAGCAAACGTAAATCAATCACTTTCATCTGAGAGATGAAAGTTTATTTTATAGCGACTAGAAGTCGCATATCAAGCTAAAGCTTATTCAAGCCGTATGTGAGAGAAATCATGTCTGGTTCATGTGCCTCAATATGTCTTTAATCATATAATCGGTACATTACCACTATTAGATCTACAGTCACTGCGTGCACAAACAATTTCTACCACACTGTGTGATAAAGACGATAGTAAACTGTTAGGTGATTTCCTGAAGTGTTGAACTCATGGTGCTTATGATGCAATGCATCATGGCGCACATGGCAAGCTAAAGCTTTTCCATCTGGAAGATGGAGGTTTTAACCACCAAAGGGACTATAAAGCTGCAAATAATGAGGCTACTCCACTACATATTGCTGCTCAAAATGGGCATATAGAAATAGTACAAAAATTGCTTGAACATGGAGCAAACGTAAATAAAGCTGCAAATAATGGAGCTAGTCCACTACACCTTGCTGCTCTAAATGAGCATATAGAAATAGTACAAATACTTTTCGATAGCATGAAAGATGGGAAGCTAAAAAAAGAGCAATTAGCCCAATCTTTAGTATTAGCTAAAAAAGAAAATCATACTAAAAACGTGAAGTTCTTAGAGGATTGTATCTCTGGTAAATATGAGGCAGAGAAAATAGGACAAAATTTAAAAAACACAATGATTTCTAATAATGATAACTTAACATTAATAAAACAAAAAGGGAGTGGAATCGGACGCTAAAATATACAACACTAATAAATGAAAACCAAAAACTTCTTGATTAGAATTTGGATGAAGTAAAAGAATATTACAGCAGCACAGCAAATCATGATACTTATTTGCATAGAATATGGAAGCTGCTTTGCTATATTTGAGGTTTCATTAGAAGAAGGTTTGTAAATAAATCCTAATATTTTGATAAGATATAAACTTGAGAATATACTACTAATTATTATAACAGCCATCACAACAAACTGATTCTGCTCGGTTGCTGCAAGTAAAATTGAGAATTTACTTATGAAGCCGCTTAAAATTGGAATACCAATCAACGATAATGATGATATTAGTATTATAAAAGAAATCAGCGGGAATTCTTTTGAAGCACCTGTTAAATCTTGCACTTGATTGGCTTTCTTTAGGCTATAAATACTTCCCATACTATAAAATAAACAGATCTTTGTAAAAGAATGCGATACTAAATGCAGAGTTGCAGCAGCTAAGGACTTAGGCGTTAGCATAAAAGCACTAAGCAATGCTATGCCTAATTGATTCATGGTGGAATAGGCAAGTATTTTCTTGATATTATCCGTTCCGAAAGCTTTAAATGAGCTATAAAAAATGCTGACTATCGGAATAAAAATCAGCCAGTTAAAAGGTCCAAATATTTTTTGCAAATAAGACAAGCCAAATATATATACTAAAATTTTGTAAATACAAAATAAGCCGGTTTTTACTACTATCACTGCATGCAGTAAACTACTAACGGGATAATGTGCAACCATTGCTGCCGGAAGCCATGAATGTACTGGAAAAATCGCTGTCTTTGCAATACCAAAGATAAACATTAGCAATAAAAGAATAGACTGATTTTTAGAAAAATGCTCTAGCATTAGCCCTTTAGTTCCGAAATCCCCATTACCGATTTTAGCATAAATAATTATAATAGCCGGCAAAAATAACATGATTCCGGTCATCATCAAAATTTTTAAATATTTATATAATCCCGTAAGTACTATATTATTTTTAGTATGCCCTATTAAAAAAGCTGTAGAAATAGTTAAAAGCTCATAGCAAATAAACATGGTAAATAAATTGCTAGATAAAGCAATTAAAACACCAATAAGAATAGTTAAATTGAAGAAGAATAAAAACCTTGAAGAGTTTTCTATATTATTAATAGCAAGATATTTCGGAGTATAAAGCAGAGAACAAATCCATAAAAAGCTGATTAAACTTAAGAAAATAAGCCCTAAAGGTTCGAGATGAAAGCCTATAAAATAGTTACCGCAAATATGAAACTTAAACCCTGCCCTTACGCCTTTTAGAAACACCCAATCAATAATCAGAACATTACTAAAGAAAAAAACCCCGATAGCAATAAGTAAAAAGTTACGTGTAAAACTATCTTTTTTAGTCACAAACGGACTAGTTAAATTCAGCATACCAACTAGTAAAGTTGATAGAATCAAAAGATTCGGAGTGGTAAATTGTGCTAGCATATTATTATGCTTTTATTAGTTATCAAAGTCATTGTATTTGTTTTCTCTTTTTATTTCTATAACTTAACCATTTCTCTAATTCAGAAGCTGGTAGATTTAAGTCTTTAGCAAGTTTTCAAAGTCTGATAGCTGCTGCTTCACAGTACTTTAATATTTTTAGTTGGATTCTTGCTTTTGTAAGAATAAAATTTTTATCATTTTATAGTGATAGAATAATGATCCTACCGAACTTAGTAAAATTATTATAAAATCTAATAATAGATTTTGGTTTAAAAATAATTCTAGAATACTTACCTTAACAAAAAATAACGGGCTGATTGGCAAGCCGCTGCTACAAATTACAGCTATTATTACCAAAATTTGATTTGGTTTTTTCTGATATGCTTCTTTATAAGCAGCAATAAGAAAAAGAGCTATTTTATTTATACTATCTACAATCAATAAGCATGGTAAAATTTTCATACCGCTATCGGTAACATACAATAAAAATACATAACCTATTTGAGTAATACACGAATATACTATAATTTTTTTAAAACTCTCAGCTCTATAAGCAAAATACGGAGCTATGATAAGAGTAGCTAAAGCAATAGGTCTTATAAAACTGTTCATTGCTACTTTAATCATGTCATAGCTTATAACAAGATAGGTAAATTTATATATTATATATATGCCTATTATGGTCGAAATTCCTGCCAAATATACTAAAATCACCGAAGCAGTGGTGCTATAAGCTCTCATCATCCAAAAATGCATAGGAAAAAAGGCAGTTTTTAAAATAATCCCTATTAAGAAAAACCCTATAGATAAAGTTACTATATTCGAATTAGAATATTTTTGTAAAAATCCGGCTACATCTAGCATATTTAAACTACCGGTAATACTTAGTAGAAACCCTATAGCTATAAGAATTAATGTTGCACCTATGCTACCCATTATTAAATAATCAAGAGCACCAACTAAAGCCTTTGGCTTACCACCGCTAGCTATCAAAACATAGCTGCTAAGTGCTGAAATCTCTATAAATACATATAAATTAAAAAAATCATTAGTACTAACCATTCCTAAATAACCCATATGAGCAAACAGCAATATAGCATAAAATAAAGCTCTTCTATTACTGTTAATATATTTTAGGACAGTTTGGTTAGTGATGTTGTAGCAAAAAATTAGAAAAAATAATAAAACCAAATTAAGGTAAATAATAATAGCTTGATTTAAGGAGGTTAAATAATACTCAATTCCGATAGACGAAACCCACCCTCCCATCACGTAAGAAATTTCGGTATTTTTTACAATAGAATACCCGTAAATGCTAATTACAAAACTTGCTAAAATAGAGCAGATAGTAATGATTCGAGTTAATAAAATAAAACGAAAAAATATCGTCGCAAGTAACGCACCTGCAAATGGGAATAAAATCTGTAAGATTGGGAAATGGTTTGCTAGGATCATGGTTATTTATTCAAATCGGTGTCATCCCGTGGCTTGTCCACGGGATGACAGAAGTAACAAGCCTTATACAAAAGAATAACATACTAGAAATATATCTATTTATCAAAACTAATTTCGTTTTCTGATATTGTACCAAAATGTTTATAAATTTGATGTATGAAACTTAAAGCTACGCTAAGTGTTGCAAAACCTACTACTATAGCTGTTAGCATCAATACGTGAGGCAATGGGCTGCTGTAGGTAGTTACGCCTTCTTGCATAATAGGTACAATACCTGTTTTAACTTTACCCAAAGCTAAATAAAAAACTAATACTGAACCTTGAAAAACCCCAAGACCTATAACCTTATGAATATAATTATGGCTTGTAAGCATTATAAATAAACCCGAAGTCAGCACTATCAAAGCAAAAAAATATATTAAGTGGGACATATGTATATAGTTAAGTGAAGAATAATACGAAGATCAACTTGGAAAAGAGCAAGGAGACTGTAAGCCGAAGTGCAGAGCGTATACTTAATACGTGAGCAGCCGAGGACTTACAAAGACGACGCAGCCCATTTTTCAAGTTCATCGAGTATCAGTATGCTCTAAAAGATTCATTGAATATACAAGTAATCTTTTTACCTTTACGTACAGCAAGCTTTGGGAATACTTGTTCAAGAATAACTAAATTAGGATTATCTGGAACGAGGCGATAATTTACTAGAGACTCACGCAATGAATCATCTACAGCAAAAATACCAGGAATTTCAGAATTTTTATCTCTAAATTGTAGATAGGTGAATTCGCCATCGTCAAAAATTTTGATAGGAGCTATTTCTTCACTACCACTAATATAATAGTTGAAGTTATATTTTTCTGGATGATTAAGATCAGGGCTTGCTGAAGAGGCAATATAAGTTTGCATGTGACCACCAGCATTATCATTATCATCATCAGGATAGAGGAATTTTACGTTAAAAACCATTTCTGGATCACGCATATCAAGAGTCTCAGCAGCGTATAGTTCAAAGAAATATGTTCGTTTATTAGTAATTAAGGTCATATTAGTAGTAGCATCCTGCTCCATAGGTTTAATAAAAATCCTATGACCCGCAGGTACTATTTGCCATGAGGTAGTATCGCCCATAGAAATACTTACTATTTCTTCGTCTCTTGCAAGCTCTATACTTGCTTGATAGCCGTAATATCCTATAAATTTGAAAACATCATCAGGGTTATAAACCATAACTCTTAAACGGGAATCTTGTCCTAAAGGTCTTGATTCTCTAATAGCAAATATATTTAATGTAAAAAATATAATTGTAAAAAATATTATTAATCGCTTCATATTATTTCTGGTTTTTATCTTTTAATAATTTTAGCTTATAACTGGTAACAGTAAAGTTAAATGGAGCATTAGGCGGAAGATTTGCACCGATAGAATCCATTATATAACCTATTTTTGCTTCCCATAACATATTTTCTAAAACTTCCCCTACACTATTTTTAGCTAATGACTCAAAAGTAACAACTACTTCATTATTATTTATATTTTGAATTGATGTTATATTAATTGAACGCCTATATAATTTTTGATATCGCATAACCGGTGATAGTGGGTTATCAATATTCATAAAATTAGCAAATTGCATATAAACAATACTTGTAGAACTATTTTTAATAAAGACAAATTGTTGTTTTAATAAATCATAATTATATTCTTCTCGCTGTAGCACATAATTTTTGAGCATAATATTAGCAACAGAACCATAAGGATCGCGTAATGCAGATTCTTTAGTGTTAGTAATAGTAGCTTGTTTCTCGGTACTAGATTTTATCAAGTAACTTATTTTTTCTTTTATAGGTAATAATACATCAATATTTATACAAATTATAGTAAGTAATAACGTAAATGTTGCACATGCTAAAAGTAAAAGGGATCTACTACTTAACGGCACTACATATTTAAAGCTGTACCATTTTCTTGCATCATTAAAATATTCGCCGGATTTAACATATTCTTGTACGGCACTAAGTACTGGATCCATAATTATTTAGTAATTGATGAGTATTTTTACTTCCATAACCTTAGCATAATTATTTTAATATAATTATCATTTGTTAATTTAGTATTATTTAAGTTATAAAATAACTTTATATTGTTGCTACAATACCAAAATACTACTTAATTTTAAAGTTAAAATAAATAATTTATAAATTTAAATTATACAACAATAGTTATTAATGGTAATAATATTGTATCAATATTATTGTTATATAGCACTGTTTACAATCTTTTTAATATTTTTTTACACTTAAAATAAATTTTTGTAAAAAATACTTGTGAACAATTATATACTAAGCTAATTTAAACAAGTAATAAAATAAACCACTATTATATATTTAAGATGTTAAAATTATTCAAGTTTGGGGTATTATTAATTATGCTTTCACAATTATTATCATGTACACCCTCAGCACCTTACGAAATTAAAAGCCCGTGTGTTGCAGCTGGAATTAATGATGAAGCAGAGTTAAGTATGAATCCTTGTGTAAGAAGACCGGTTAATTCTATAATAGATATAGCATAAATATATCAATGACACTTATTTCGCTAGTAACCGTTTAATATAACAATAGAGGTATGTTAGATAATATATTCGGCTTCTTTAAATCAAGTGATAAAGCACAAAATGATGCAAAGAGCGAGCAAAACCAAGCAAATCCGCTAAAGATAACTCAAAATTGGTATGAAGAACGTGCTGATAAGCTAATTGTTCAACGTAACTTATTGATAATATTACTGATAATATTATCAATTTTTATGGTAATATCTACTTTAGTAATAGCTTTTGTAGTAAAATCTAAACAGTTTGATCCTTTTGTCATCCAACTTGATGATACTACTGGTCGTGTATCAGTAGTAGAGCCTATTTCATCACCAGTGCTTACTGCAGATGAGTCACTTACAAGATATTTTATAAAAAAATATATAAATGCAAGAGAAACATATAATTTTGTTGATTTTACTACCTTGGCACGTACTACTATAAGATTACTTTCAACGAGTAATGTTTTTTATGGTTATCTTGGATATATAAGAGATAAGAACACTGATCCAAGTTTAAAGTATCAGGAAAACAATACGACTTATTTAGTAGTAAAGTCGTGGTCAAAAATTGCCTCGGACAAATATATAGTTAGATTTTCCGTAAATGAAGCAACAGGAAATCAAACAGTTTATAATAAAATAGCAGTAGTAAGTTATGCTTACGTACCAATGCAATTAACAGATTCAGAACTTGATATAAATCCTGTAGGATTTCAAGTTAACGGATATAGGGTAGACGATGATAATAGTTAGATTTTGTTTTTTAATTTTTATATACTTAAGTGGCTTAGTAGCTAATGCTGACTGTCCACTTTTAGAAAATGATCCATGTAACAATATCAGCAATAATTATTTGGATGATTTATCTATAACTAGGGATAATAGGATACAAACATATATATATAACCCTAATGAAGTTTATTTATTAACGCTGCATTTTGGTTTTCAAGCACATATAGAATTTGCTAAAAATGAAGAAGTTCAAAATATCATTCTTGGAGATGCTTATGCGTGGAAACTAACTCCTATTGGTAATCGTTTATTTATAAAACCTCTTGAGAAATATATTCGTACCAACATGACTATCATAACTAACAAAAGAACATATGAATTTGATATTTCTTCTGTTGAGTTGATGGAAGGACATGAGAAAGAGTTAGTATATGTAATTAAATTTGACTATTCTAAGAATAGAACAAATAGTAATTACATGGCAAGGTACTAGTTTGTCATCCCGCAGCTTGACTGCGGGATCTCAGGACACAGCTTGTGATAAAAGATCCCGTGGTCAAGCCACGGGATGACAATAAATAACTATAATATAATTTAAATATGGTCGAAGAGCAAAACAATAATAGTTCTTTATCAGGAGCAGATACACCTGAAGTTCAAAAAGAATTATCAAAAGTTTCAGTGAGTTTTAATAAAAGTATCGCTATCGTAGTTGTAATTTGCGGTATTCTTATATATATTTTTTATTCTCTTTTCTTTGCTCCTAAAAAAGAAGAAATTCAAAATACTAATATACCTAGCAATATTGTTAAACCTGTTGAAGATAATTCAAATAACGTACCTGAAATACCTAAATTACCGGAGCCACCAAAGCTTGAAACACCAACTGCTCCACCTGCTCCTCCTATAGTGGAAGTACCGCCAGTTTTACCCCCAACTACACCAGTAGAAGCGGATAAGTCAAAAACACTTCCAGCTCCTCCTATTTCATTACCTTCAACAAACAGACCTTTAGTTGAAAGTGACGAAGAAAAGAAACGTAAACAGGCAAAAAGGACGTCATCTATTGTACTAGTTAGCGGTGTAGAACCTAAGAAAACAGCAGAACAAGTTGCTGCGGATGCAGTATTTAAAGATCGTGGTGACATGTCTTTAATCTTAGGACGCGGTAAATTAATTGAGGCAGTACTTGAAACAGCCATAAATAGCGATCTTGGTGGCGAAATAAGAGCCATTATTAGCAGAGATGTATATTCTGAAAAAGATAAAATAATATTAATACCAAAAGGATCAAAAGTGTTTGGTAAATATGCAACTTCAACTTCAGCAGATAGCTACGGTAGAGTTTCTGTAATATGGGATAGAATAGACTTAACTAATGGCTATACTATAGCATTTGATTCCCCTGCAGTCGATAACTTAGGAAGACCTGGGGTACAAGGAAGGGTAGATAATAAATATAAGGAACAGTTTGCTAACTCAGTCTTACAGTCTGCTTTCAATATAGGAATTGCTAAAGTTCTTGATAAATTAGTACCTCCGCCTATAAACTCACAAGCTGCTGCTACTAATAGTGCTATTGCTACTCAGTTATTAAATACTGCTCAAACAATTTCCCAAAATACTAGTTTGGATCCAAATACAAGAATAGTTACAATTTGTACAAATGTTTTAGCTGCCATTACTGATAAAACATCTACTGCTTATACTACAATGACACAAGCCTGTACAACCGCCCAAGATGCTTCTTCGGCAAATACCCCTGAACAAAGGCTAGCTACATTAGTACAAGCGGTTAATACAGCTGCTTCAAGCTTGCTTACTAGTACTTCTATAGCATCAAATCCAACTCAAGCACAGCAAGCTTCTACACAAGCGTTTACGGATATTACTAATACTGTACAAAATATGATAACTCAGCAGCAATTTAAACCTACTACAACGATTAATCAAGGTACTCCGATTAAAATATACGTTAATAAGGATTATAAATTCCCTGTTACTGTTTTAACAAAATCAAAGGTAGTAAAATGAGTGATGCATTTGCTGCCTTAGAGACTTTTTTATTACCGTTTAAAGAACTATTTGCTGAAGATGGTATTAACGAGATTATGGTTAATAAACCTGGGGAAGCATGGGTTGAGAAGAAAGGTGATATATATTCTAAACAATTACCAGAGCTTGACGCGGAACATTTACTTTCGCTTGGACGTTTAGTTGCTCAATCTACTGAACAAATGATCTCAGAAGAAAAGCCTTTACTTTCAGCAACACTTCCAAATGGTTATCGTATTCAAATAGTATTCCCTCCTGCTTGCGAAATAGGACAAATCATTTATTCTATAAGAAAGACGAGCGGCATGAATCTGACTCTAGACGAATACGCTAAAATGGGAGCTTTTGATGAAACTGCAACAGAAAGTTTAATAGATCAAGATGAAATAATTCTAAACGGATATTTAGCTGAAAAAAAGATAAAAGAATTCATCAAACATGCAGTTATTTCAAAGAAAAATATTATAATTAGCGGCGGTACTTCAACAGGTAAAACTACTTTTACTAATGCAGCACTTACTGAAATACCTCAATTGGAAAGATTAATTACAGTAGAAGATGCCCGTGAGGTTGTATTATCTAGTCACCCTAATAGAGTTCATTTGCTTGCTTCTAAAGGCGGACAAGGACGAGCAAACGTTACTACTCAAGATTTAATAGAAGCGTGTTTGCGTTTAAGACCTGATAGAATTATAGTTGGTGAGCTTCGAGGTAAAGAAGCTTTTAGTTTCCTGCGAGCTATTAATACTGGTCACCCAGGTTCTATATCAACACTTCATGCTGATAGTCCTGCTATGGCAATTGAACAACTAAAATTGATGGTAATGCAAGCTGATCTTGGTATGCCACCTGAAGAAGTAAAAAAATATATTTTAACAGTTGTAGATATTGTAGTACAATTAAAACGTGGCAGTGGCGGTAAAAGATACGTATCGGAAGTATATTATAAAAAGAATAAAAACGCCACAGGAATGGTATAGACTATAGTGTCATTGCGAGGAGATGCATAACATCGATGCGGCAATCTCATAAAACAGTACAATACTCCTGAGATTGCCACGCTCCTTTTAGTCGCTCGCAATGACATAAAAAATAAAATCAAGGATTACTAAATGGAATGGCATAACATACTCAAAGTCACTAGAAATATATTCGGTCATGCTATAATTCATCCGGTTGTTATTTTTAGTACCTTATGGATAAGTGGTGCATTTGTTGCAATCTTTACCAATGAAATCAGTGCTCTTGGAGTAGATGTAACTGCTATAAATATCGCTTATAAATGGGCTTATTGGCTTGTTAGCGTTTGGGGACAATTAAAAATCTCTGATTATAACTATTTAAAATTAAAGCTACTTGCTTCACTTCTTGGTCCTGCTTTCGTCGTTATAATATTTTACATTAAAAACTTTGAGAGAATCAAATCGCTACAATTTTTTGAGCAACCTGAAAAAGTATATGGTGATGCTAGATGGGCAAGCCCTGCAGATGTTGAATCGGCTGGTCTTAGAGCTAAAAAAGGTATGCTAATCGGGGTTGATAGTGGTGGTTATTTTGTTGCTGATGGATTCCAGCACGCCTTATTATTTGCTCCTACCGGTTCTGGTAAAGGTGTAGGTTTCGTTATACCTAACTTATTGTTTTGGAGTGATTCAGTAGTTGTTCATGATATAAAACTTGAAAACCATGGCTTAACGAGCGGTTGGCGTGAGAAACAAGGTCAGAAAGTCTTTGTATGGGAACCATCTAACCCAGATGGTATTACTCACTGCTATAATCCGATTGACTGGGTTAGTACTAAGCCTGGACAAATGGTTGATGACGTACAAAAAATTTCAAACCTTATCATGCCTGAAAAGGATTTTTGGAATAACGAAGCACGAAGCTTGTTCTTGGGCGTAACCTTATATTTAATAGCTGATCCTGTTAAAACCAAATCCTTTGGTGAAGTAGTGCGTACCATGAGAAGTGACGATGTAGTCTATAATCTAGCGGTCGTGCTTGATACTTTAGGCGGGATAATCCACCCTGTAGCATATATGAATATTGCAGCTTTCCTACAAAAAGCTGATAAAGAACGTTCCGGCGTTATATCTACCATGAACTCTTCACTTGAGTTATGGGCAAACCCATTAATTGACTCTGCTACTGCTTCTTCTGACTTTAACGTGCAAGAATTCAAGAAAATAAAAACAACTGTATATGTGGGTCTTACTCCTGATAACATACAACGTTTGCAGAAATTAATGCAAGTATTTTATCAGCAAGCTACAGAATTTTTAAGCCGAAAAATGCCTGATTTAAAAGAAGAACCTTATGGCGTGATGTTCTTACTTGATGAGTTCCCAACACTTGGTAAGATGGATACATTCAAAGCAGGTATTGCTTATTTCAGGGGTTATAGAGTTCGTTTATTCTTAATTATTCAAGATACACAGCAGCTAAAAGGAACATATGAAGATGCTGGTATGAACTCTTTCTTGTCTAACTCAACATATCGTATTACCTTTGCTGCTAACAACTATGAAACTGCAAATTTAATATCACAATTAGTTGGTAATAAAACTGTAGAACAAAGATCATTCAGTAAGCCTATATTTTTTGATCTTAATATTTCTACTAGAACACAAAATGTTTCTCAAGTTCAAAGGGCTTTACTTTTACCTCAAGAAGTAATACAGTTACCAAGAGACGAGCAGATTGTTTTAATAGAGTCTTTTCCTCCGATAAAATCTCGTAAGATTAAATATTTTGAGGATAAGTTTTTTACTAGTAGATTATTACCGCCGACTTTTGTACCTACTCAAGTACCTTTTGATCCGCGAGCAAATAATAACGAAACTAACGAAACTTCTAATGAGACAGAAGAGGCTGCTGTTGCTCCAGAAAACAGTGAGTAATATATACCCAAATGATTTGAGTATAATTTTCTACTCTTAAAAGAAAAGAAGTATATACTAAGATGCGTTCAGCTATTATTGATATCGGTTCAAATGCTTTAAGAGCTGTAGTTTATGAAACCGATGAGCTTGGAGCTCCTGAAATTTTTAATTATAAATTTAAAAATTATCTAACTAATCTACTTAATTTAGACAATTTAGACATAAAACATCAAACATATTTATCTCTACAATATCTTATTCATATCTTCAATAAGCTTTCCGTTACTAATATTAGATGTGTTGCAACTGCTATACTCAGAGGTCACCCTAAAGCAGAAGAATTTACAGCAACAATTAAAAAGAAGTTTAATATTGAAGTTGAAATTATCTCAGGTGAACGTGAAGCTTATTTAACTGCCGCTGGGTTAATTTCTGGAATTAGCGATGCTTCAGGTATTGTAGCTGATCTTGGGGGCGGCAGTTTAGAGATTGCACAAATTGCGGATAAAAAAGTTGGTAAGTTAAAATCGCTACCGCTTGGCACACGGATTATTGCTAATAATAATTTTGATAATCTTGGGCTTATTACTGAATTAATTGAAAAGGAATTTGGTCTTAAGCATTATCCTAATTTATATTTAATCGGTGGTGCATTACGTTTAATGAGCCGCATATATATGGAGTCTATTAATTACCCTCTTAAAAATTTACATAATTTTGAAATAAGCCGTGTAGAATTTGAGTTATATTTGGAAAAATTATCACAAATCGATAAGTTAAAGCTTAGCTATTATGAACAAAAAGCGATTAATTATAACGCTGTTTTAGTAATAAAAGCGATGATTAAAGTATTTTCTCCAGAAAAAATTATCATTTCAAATTATGGCTTAAAAGAAGGGGTAAGATTTGATTCACTACCAGATAATGAAAGAAAAAAAGATATTATTTATGAGAGAGTCAAAAGATTAGTAAAATTTGATAGGAATATATGTAAAATCGATCAATATATTGAAGCTGTAAAATATCTTCTAATCAATCCAGATAATACAACTCTAATAACTGTGGAATTAGCTATAATGCTTGCCCAGTATAATAAAAATATCGATAAAACACTTAGAGCTAATTTCGTTTCAGAATTTATTCTATCTTCAGATATTCCCTTTAGTCATAGACAAAGGCTTATGCTAGGTATTGCACTGACTGTTACTTATACTGCTAAAACTGATATGAACATTAATAAGATAGCTAAAAAAATGATCAGTAAAAGCGATTATTATAACAGCCATATTATTGGTTATTATATAAAGATTGCTAGAGAAATCGATGGTCCAGAATTTCAAGAACCCTCTTTCTTCATTAAGCTAAAAGATGACGAATTTTTACAAATTAATACTTCTATCCTCCCTAAACAAGTCTTCGAAAAAGTCCATGAACGCTTAAAAGATATCAGAAGTGCTAGAAAGAATATAAATCAGAGCTTTAGTGATTAGTATACTCATACCGACACAGAATGATATAATATAATTTACATAAATTACATAAAATAGTATAATACATAAAGTATGATAATTTTATTAGGTTATAGATATGGCACAAATAGTTAAAGCAACAGAAGCCGTTCGTTCATTTTCCGATATTATTAACCGTGTTTATTATAAAGGCGAAAGCTTTGATATTCAAAAAGGTAATAATATCGTTGCACAAATTACACCTGTCGAAAATAAATCTTCTGTGAAAGTAAAAAATTTAGATGAACTTTTTAAAAATGGTCCACATCTCGACCCTGAGGATGCTGAACAATTTATGAAAGATGTTGATGATGTAAGACGTAGTACTAGAATAAACATTGAGGAGTTGTATCGTAAATGGGATTAATTGTTGATACCTCTATAATTATAGCTTTAGAAAGAGGAAAAATTAGTACTAAAGCATGGTCAAATTATGATCAAGCTTATATTAACCCTATTGTGTTAACTGAACTATTAATAGGAATAGATAGAGTTAAAGATGAAAATAAGCGTGGACAATGTTTAACTTTTATAGAATATGTAAAAAGCTTATTCACTCTACTACCTTTCGGTATTGAAGAAGCATATGTATATGCAAAAATTATAGATAATTTATATAAAGAACGCATAACTATTGGTGTTCACGATTTATTAATTGCAGCGACAGCAATAACTTATAATTATCCAATACTAACTTTAAATACAAAAGACTTTAAAAAAATTCCTGGACTAGAAGTATTAACAGTTCCACTTAAAGATTAAAATGTTTCAAAACACTAAACTATCATTTTTTCTTGCTAATTTTGAGCTAGTATTCGACTTTAGCACACAAAACCAATTAATAGCGGTAGCATTTTTGCTAATTACCTCTATTGCAAATTTATATGCGATTTCTCAAAATAGAAAACTTGAAAGCTTAGTCGGTAGTTTATATTGCCTTTCATCTCTCATTTGTTTATTTTCAGGCGATTTTCTCTCTATGATAATTTCGTTGGAATTTATGACAATTTTTGCCTGCATAATTATCTTTATAGGAAGCCATAGCGTAAAACATACTCGGCAATATTTCCTAACCCACTTATTTAGCAGCGGATTAATTCTAGTCGGAATAAGCTTATTAATAGACAAAACAGCAAATACAGCTTTTATTCCACTAACAACAGTGATATATAATTTTGAATTACCGACAATATTAATACTTGCGGGCTGCTTAATTAATGCTTCAACTATTTTCTTCAACGGATGGGTAGTTAATTGTTATCCTAAAGCCTCAAGTAGTGGGATGATTTATTTACTTAGCTTCACTACTAAAATTGCATTAATCATCATATTTAAACTATTTAGCGGTCTTGAGGTGCTTAAATTTTTTGGCTTAGCTATGATAAGCTATGGTTTAACATTTGCTTTAATAGAAAAAAATCTTAGAAAGATAATATGCTACCTTACTGTTTCACAGCTTGGTTTTATTTTAGCAACCATAGGAATAAACTCCTCTAGAATCTTATATCTTATTCCGATTTTCATATTTATGCATATATTATATAACGGAATATTCGCCTTATATTTTGCTATTATAGAAGATTCAAACGATATTAAAAATTACCAAGACCTAAAAACTGCCAGATATGATCCTATTTTATCAATCGGATTTATACTTACCATATTAGTATATAGCTCTATATTTCCAATTAATTCTTCTTATATTAAATTAGAACTAGTAAATGCTTTAAACGAAAATTACATTATGATTTTCTTTAAGGTAGCAACCTGTACTATATTATTTAGCTTGGTTTTTGAGATGTTGTTGACAGTGGCACGTCATTGCGAGCGACTAAAAGGAGTGCGGCAATCTCATTTCATTATCCCGAGATTGCTTAGTCAAAACTTGCAGTTTCTCCTCGCAATGACGCCGGTTCATTTATTATACCTCTCTTCTTGCCTTATAACTCTAGCAGTATGTGCATTTTATCCTGTTCAAATTTCTGATGTAAATAACAATCAATTAACCACCTTAATTGCATTGTTCTTAGCTTTACTATTTCGCTCATCACCACGTATTTTAACAAAAAATATTAACCTTGATCTATACCGCTATATACAAAAAATTATTTACTTCTGTATTACTAAATATAAAGAAATAAAACCTAATGAAATAGACGAAGATGAATATTTTAATTATAAAGCTTTTTGGCGAGATGCTTTAAGCAAAATATATGCTTGGCATAATGGGCAAACTGCTATATTTATTATAATACTGATGTTAATTAGCCTGATTTTAATAATATAGTATAGCGGCATTGTTGCGTGGATCGAAAAACGCCCTAAGGTAGTCATACCGTGGCTTGGGAACTAGATCCAGAAAATAATAAAAAATACTAATTTTATTAGTATTTTTAACTGGATCCCGTGAATAAATCACGGGATTACAGGGAAGAATGATCCTCGCAACAATGTCTCCCGTGGCTTGACTAAAAACCCTATAACACTTATAAAAATATGAAACCACCAATTGCCGACAAACAAAACTATAATAATGATTATTACCACTGGCTGCGTGATCCCAAATGGTCAGATGTACAAGATAATAAAATCCTAGATCATTTAAAAGCTGAAAATAAATATACTGAGCATTTTTTTGCCGATTTACAAAATGATAAGGAAAAGATTTTTGAAGAATTAAAAGGACACATTAAGCTAGATGATACATCCACATACACTAAGAAAAAGGATTATTACTATTACCATAGAGTAGAAGCAGAAAAAAACTATCCGATATATTGCCGAAAATATCAAAATATTGATGCTCCTGAAGAGATAATACTAGATGTTAACTTTTTAAATACCGGCTTTACTGATGTTAGTGAAGTTGCTATGTCGCCGGATCAAAATTTAATGGCTTATAGTGTAGATTTCACCGGTAACGAAAAATATGACATTAAAATATATGATTTCAAAGAACAAAAATATTTAGCGGATACAGTAAAAGATGTTGCTCCTACTATAATCTGGCATGAGAAATTAAACGGCTTTTTCTATATTACTATCAATGAGAATCAACGCTGGGATAAAGTAATGTTTCATCGTTTAGGTGAGGATGCAACAAACGACAAGCTCATATTTGAAGTAAAGAATTCCGCTCATTTTGTTAGCGGTGAGAAATCGACAAGCCGAGAATATTTATTTATTAATTCAGGTGATTACAATGGAAATGAAATTTATGCAATTTCTATGCATGATGAGAGTTTTACGCCAAAACTGGTACGACCTCTTGAGAGTCGTATATTTTATGATGTAGCTCATCATGGGAATTATTTTTATATCAAAACTAATTATAAAGCTAAAAATTTCTGCATAGTCAAAGTTCCGGTCGATAACTTTCAAAATGATGATTGGCATAATGATTATATTAAAGAAGAACAAGATAAATATTTGAAAGATTTTGATATAACAGAGAATTATCTTATTTTAAATTATCGTAATAATGGCTTACCGCTTGTCAAAATAAAAAGATTTAGTGACTCTCTAGAAAAAATCGTTTCATTTCCTGATGAAAGCTTCCAAGCAAACGGCTATTCTACTAATTTCGATGAAGACGACCTACGCTTAAACTACTCTTCTCTTGCAAGACCGAGCACCACTTACAGCTATGATTTTGATAGCGATAAGCTAACAATATTAAAAGAGCAGGAAATACCATCCGGCTTTAATCCTGATGAGTATAAAGTAGAACGAATATTTGCAGATAATAATGGTATTAAGGTCCCCATCACCCTCTTTTATAAAAAATCTCTATTCAAAAAAGATGGCTCAAATCCTTTATTTTTAATGGGTTACGGGGCTTATGGTATCGCAATGCCGGTTAACTTTAGAAATATGGCAGTAACACTTAGTGATCGTGGTTTTGTTTACGCAGTTGCTCATATTAGAGGCGGTGATGACCTTGGGCATGATTGGTATAAGGCTGCTAAATTCTTAAATAAAAAAAGAACTTTCGAAGATTTTATAGCTTGTTCAGAAACACTAATTCAAGAAAAATATACAAGTAACAATAATATAGTAATAATAGGCGGTAGTGCTGGCGGTATGTTAATTGGCTATGTTCTTAATGAAAGACCTGAACTATACAAAGTAGCCATCGCTCATGTACCATTTGTAGACGTTCTAAACACCATGCTTGATGAGACTCTGCCACTAACTCTTTTAGAATATAATGAATGGGGTAATCCAAAGGAAAAGGAATATTTTGACTATATCAAATCTTATTCACCTTATGATAATGTAAAACCGCAAAGCTACCCTGCTCTGTTCGTTACTTGTGGCATATCAGACCCACGTGTAGGATATTGGGAACCAGCAAAATGGGTAGCAAAATTACGTGAGTACAAAACTGATAATAACTTATTGTTGTTAAAAACAAATATGGATACGGGGCATAAAGGTTCTGCTGGTCGTTTCGACTATCTTAAAGAAATAGCTGAAGAGTTAGTATTTATTTTTAAGATGTTTGATGTAAGGGTTTAGTGAAAAAACGTCATTGCGAACGAATGAAATGAGCGTGGCAATCTTGTAAAGCATCCTGAGATTGCTTCGTCGAAACTTTCAGTTTCTTCTCGCAATGACAAGAAAGTTGATCCACACCACCACGGCAGGTCACTATTGAGATTAAATTAAAAATGATGCATAAAAATTATTTTGAACAAATAAAAAGGCTTCCCCTTACTTTAATTCTACTTATTAGCCTAATTTGCTCCATTGGGTTTATTGTTCTTTATTCTGCTGCAAATAGCAATCTGCAACCTTGGGCACTTAAACAAATTGTGAATTTTTGTATATTCATGCCTATAGCTATAATCATTGCTCTAATTGATTTACGGATTATCTTTAGATTATCTTATATTTTCTATTTTTGTGTACTTGCTTTATTGATTGCCGTAGAACTTTTTGGCTCAACTGCAATGGGTGGAAAAAGATGGATAGATATTGGGATAGTAAAATTGCAGCCTTCCGAACCGATAAAAATTGCTATAGTATTGATGTTAGCACGATATTTTCACTCACTAACAGTTGATGATCTTGGTAAACTTCATAAAGTAATTATACCAATTATAGGAGTTCTAGTTCCAGCCTTTTTAATAATTAGAGAACCGGATCTTGGTACAGGCATGATTACCTTAATCGTCTCTAGTATTATATTTTTTGCGGTAGGTTTTAGAATAAAATATTTTGTAATAATTGGAATTACAGCCCTTGTTAGTTTACCTATTGCTTGGAACATGTTGTATGATTACCAAAAAAAACGTGTGATGGTTTTTTTAGATCCTGAACGTGATCCGCTAGGTGCTAGTTACAACATCATACAATCTAAAATCGCTATAGGCTCAGGGGGGTTCTTTGGTCTTGGGTTAAATCAAGGCAGTCAAAGTCATTTAGATTTCTTGCCCGAACACCAAACCGATTTTATTTTTGCTACTTTCGCTGAAGAATTCGGCTTTTTAGGCGGTATGTTTTTGCTTGTGTTATATTTCGCACTTATAACTCTTTCCTTATTAATTGGCGTTAACTGCCGTACTGTTTTTAGCAAATTAATGGTCATAGGTATAACCGCTACACTATTTAGTCACGTATTTATCAATATGGCTATGGTTATGGGGTTAGTACCTGTAGTAGGTGTGCCACTACCATTTATTTCTTATGGTGGTACGATGATGGCATCAATGTTAATGGGCTTTGGGCTGGTTATGAACGCTCAGGTAAATGGGCATACTAATTTAACAAATATATAAGAGTTTATTATGACTATTATAACGAGTATGTTATAATGGTCATAAATATATTGCTAATAAATGAAAAGCTAAGATTTCTAACAAAAAATAAATAAATTTGTATCAAAGGTAGAAATCGCTTTTCACCTTTGATAACAGTTATTTAAAACTTCTTTGGAAAAATATAATACTACTTTCCCAAAAAAAGAATCCACTTTTACAACCACTTCTTCTTTTTAAAATATTTATAGGTAACGGCTATAGATATGACCATTAAAAACAAGGCTATAGGGTAGCCATAAGGCGATTGAAGTTCAGGCATCACAGTAAAATTCATGCCGTAAATACTGGCTATTAAAGTAGGTGGTAGGAAAAATATAGTCACTAATGAGAAAAGCTTAACCATGTTATTTTGCTCAATAGCAATCATACCCAATGCTGCATCTAAGGTTCTTGCGATCTCGCTAGATATAAATTGTGAAAAGTTAATTATTGAATCTACGTCACGAAACAAAGTATCTAATAAATCTTTGGATGCCTTATTTTGACTTATTTGTGGGGATTTTAAAATATACTGAATAACCATAGTAAGCGAAAATAAACATTCACGACTTTTAGAAAGTAAATCACCTTTTTGTCCTATTTTTTTTAATATTTTTTTATGATCTATCCTTAAATCATTTAAATTATTATCAAGTATCAAACGCCCATAATCATCAATATCCATACTAACAGATTGCACAACATTCGACAAACCTGTTACCATATTACGAAGTAACATAAACAACATATGCTCTGCTGTATATTTATACGTCAACTGTTTAGCAAATTTATTAATACAATCATTGAAAGAGGTTAATTCTACATAACGAACAGTTATTAAATAGGATTTATGCAAAATAAATACTATAGAATGTGTTTCCGGAAATTTCTTCTCTCTATTAATAAGCTCTGTAATAGTTAGATATAATGCATCATTTTCCGTATATAATCTTTCAGAAATCTCAATTTGTGATATATCTTTTAACGTTGGTATATCTATATTTAATGAAGTCTTTATTGCTTCTCTTTCTTCATTTGTAATATTAAATAAATCAATCCATAAAGTTGATTCATTGATAAGATACTCTTCTTTTTTTATTATAGCATTATTTTCTTTTAAATATGTGGTAATCATAACCTTAAGTAACAAATTTTATTATCAAGATTAGCAAAATTCTATTTTTAAAGCAACTTAAAGCTATTATTCATAGAAATATAGAATATATAATAATATAAAAAACAGTTTAAAGGAAAATGAAATGCAAGTTCTAAAACCAACAATAAATACAAGATATTGTATTATATATGCAGGGTTACTATTTATCTTATATTTTGTCATATTCACCCAATTAGGAATATCTCTAAATGGGCTTATTGTGCTTTATTTAGCTATAACAACTTTCACTATACTAGGAGTTAAAATATTTTTTCACTGGATAGAATATTCCATTGATGAATATAAAG
>WOFM01000746.1:0-59490 GCA_011428145.1 Ericerus pela
TTACATATGAGAGAGTAGATATTAGATATCAAGATATAAAAGAAGTAAATTTGAAAATTGGACTTTTACAACGATTTTGTAATCTTGGAACTATTTCTATGCTAAGTAATGCTACTATAGAAAAAGCCGGCATAACATTTTTCAATGTAGAAAATCCACTCGAAATATACCAAGAAATACAAAATAGAATTGATCAGTGTAAAAAAGTAAATAATTAAACTTTTTTATATTATTGAGTTACTGCTCCTAATATAGTCAATTCAGTTGGATTAGCATACAAGGAGCAAGGGTAGAGCCTATAAAAATAGGCGAGACGACAAACAACGACATAGGCTAGTTCAAATCAATTAACTATAAATGAAAAATTAGTATATTTCGGTTCAACTTTATCCTATACAATCCCCTAAAACTTCTGGTTCATCATATTGAGCCTTTTCATATCTATCCTTTATTTCCAATAATTCCGTCCACGTAGTTTTTATAGTCCCTTTGGTGGTTAAAACCTCCATCTTCCAGATGGAAAAGCTTTAGCTTGCCATGTGCGCCATGATGCATTGCATCATAAGCACCATGAGTTCAACACTTCAGGAAATCACCTAACAGTTTACTATCGTCTTTATCACACAGTGTGGTAGAAATTGTTTGTGCACGCAGTGACTGTAGATCTAATAGTGGTAATGTACCGATTATATGATTAAAGACATATTGAGGTACATGAACCAGACATGATTTCTCTCACATACGGCTTGAATAAGCTTTAGCTTGATATGCGACTTCTAGTCGCTATAAAACAAACTTTCATCTCTCAGATGAAAGTGATTGATTTCCGGCAATTCAGTAGGAAGACTTTTTGATATTTCATTTAAAGAACTTTGATCTTGTGAAGATAACGGAAACTTTTGTATATTTTTGATTAAATTACAAAGCCCCTCAGCCCATAAATCTTCTGATGCATTGTCGGTTTTGGTAATTTTATTGCACAAAGATTTGAGATATGGAAATACTACTTTGCAAGTGTTTAAAGCTCCTGAAATCAATCACTTTCATCCGAGAGATGAAAGTTTGTTTTATAGCGACTAGAAGTCGCATATCAAGCTAAAGCTTATTCAAGCCGTATGTGAGAGAAATCATGTCTGGGTCATGTACCTCAATATGTCTTTAATCATATATCGGTACATTACCACTATTAGATCTACAGTCACTGCGTGCACAAACAATTTCTACCACACTGTGTGATAAAGACGATAGTAAACTGTTAGGTGATTTCCTGAAGTGTTGAACTCATGGTGCTTATGATGCAATGCATCATGGCGCACATGGCAAGCTAAAGCTTTTCCATCTGGAAGATGGAGGTTTTAACCACCAAAGGGACTATAAATACAATAAATATTTGTAAATTAAAAGCTTAGGTTATCTCGCTTTATGCTGGATTCCCACCCTTACTAAGAATCACATATAAGATCACCTACACTTGAATAAAATATAATTTTTTTAATAACTGTCCGGTATTATTAAAATTTTTTCGGGTAGGGTACAAAATTTTTTACAAGCTTAATACTTAAAATATTACGATATTTAGCATATTATTCGGTAATATTAATTAAAGCAACTTTAATATAGCTACTTTTTTCAAGTTCTAATAAACACTGTCCTATACGTTACGTTAATGACAGAGCCCAAGAAGTTTCTCTCAAAGTAAGAGTAAGTTTCTTGCAATTTATTTGATAAGCTTATGCCATTAATATTTATTTTTTCAGCTTTATCTTCTATATAAGGTATTCGTGAAACCACAAGTGATAAAATTTGTTTTGCGGTTTTACTTAAAACTTTTCCGCTATTTGCAGTTAAATTTTCCATTCAGGTGGTATAAAATTCCCTACTATATCGTAAAAAATTGTATCATTAGAAGACGCTGACAAAGAGAAAAGAGCAACTATTTTATTATAGTTCCTCCATTTTATTGAGGGAAAGCCAGCATATACCCAGCATATAAAAAATATATATAAGGTAAGGAGGTGTTAGAAAGCTGATTATAATATGGTGGGCGATGACAGACTCGAACTGCCGACCCTCTCGGTGTAAGCGAGATGCTCTACCAACTGAGCTAATCGCCCTATATTATTAACTTAAAGTTAATTAGATAAAATACAATGAAGAATAAATTTATTAAAAACTAGAATTAAAAAATAATATAATTGTTTTTATGATTTAAATTTAATTCATGGTTTTTATTTTTTTCGATAATTTACTGATTTTTCTTGATGCAGTATTTAACTTAATTATATTTTTTTTCACACCTTGCATTATCTTAGATTGTGCAATTACTAAAGCTGAATTAGCTTCTTCTTTATTACCTTGATTAATTTCATGTAAAACTTTTTTCACAAAAGTTTTTATTGCACTAGCTCTTTTTTTATTAACTAAGGTTTTTTTTACTGTTTGTCTTGCAGCTTTCTTTGCTGAAGAATGATTAGCCATTATTTAGTCCCTTTATTACTTTTAATATCTTCTTTGCTATTATCTTGAGGTATATTTCCTTTAGCATTAATATCTCTATCTACAAATTCAATATATGCGATTGGAGCTAAATCACCATAGCGAAACCCAGCTTTTACTATTCTAGTATATCCACCTGGTCTATCTTTGTATCTAGCGCCTAAAACATTTATAAGCTTCTCAATTGCTTTTTTATCTTTTATTTTTGATAGAATATTTCTTCTTGCTGCTAAGTTATTATCCTTAGCTTTAGTAACTAAAACTTCAATATAAGGTCTTAATTCTTTAGCTTTTGGCAAAGTAGTTTTTATTTGTTCATGAGTAACAAGTGATACTGCCATATTAGCAAGCATTGCTTTCCTATGGCTACTTGTTACATTTAATTTTCTACCTTTAATTTTATGTCGCATCTTTATTGTCCTTAATTATAAGAATCTTCGTAACGTTTAGATAATTCATGTATATTTTCTGGTGGCCAATCTGGTACATCCATACCAAACCTTAAACCAAATTTTGCAAGTATTTCCTTAATCTCATTTAGTGACTTCCTACCAAAATTTGGAGTTCTTAGCATATCAGCTTCAGTTCTTTTTACTAAATCACCTATATAAATTATATTATCATTTTTTAAACAGTTTGCTGATCTAACTGATAATTCCAATTCATCAACTCGTTTAAGTAAATAAGGAGAAAATGGTAATGCATCTGTCTTAACTTGTTTATCTTCTTCTTGTTCTTCGAAAGAAATAAATAATTGAAGCTGTTCTTGCAAAATACGGGCAGCTAAGCCTACTGCCATTTCAGGCAATATGTCACCATTAGTTTCAACAAACATAATTAACTTATCATAGTCAGTGACCTGTCCTATTCTTGTATTTTCTACTTTGTAAGTAACGCTTTTTACAGGATTAAATAAAGCATCTATAGCTATTTCACCAATTGGTAAATTATTATCTTCATTATTATTTGTACTAAGTGTATATCCCTTGCCAATTTTGCAAGTTAATTCCATTTCAAATTGTTTATTCTTAGCTAAATTACAAATTACATGATCAGGATTTAATATTTCTACATCATGTCCAGCTTCAATCATACCAGCTGTCACAACTCCAGGTCCTGTTGCTTTTAATCTTATAACACGCTTTTCTGCAACGTGCATTTTGATTTCTATGCCTTTAACATTCAGAATTATCTCTGAGATATCCTCTTTTACACCTGGTATAGAAGAAAATTCATGCTCTATTCCAGGAATTTTTATAGAGGTGACTGCTGCTCCTTGTAGAGAAGAAAGTAAAACTCTTCTCATAGCATTACCTAAAGTCAAACCAAATCCTCTTTCTAAAGGCTCAACTATAATCTTAGATTTATTATTAGTCTCAGGGAAGCTCTCATAAGATACTTTATCTGTTTTTATTAAAGCGTTCCAGTTTTTACTTAACGATAACATTTAATACCTATGCTTCTTATACTCTTCTTCTTTTCGGTGCTTTTACTCCATTATGAGCAATTGAAGATACATCTAAAATTGATGTAACTACAAAATTCTGCCCAAATAAAGCTCTCATTGCAGATTCACGCTGAGCACCAGGTCCTCCAATTCTAATAGAAATAGTTTTCAGACCGTATTCTTTTGCTTTTTCAGCTGCTTTATCAATTGTTATCTGAGCTGCATAAGGGGTAGCTTTTTTTGCTCCTTTAAACCCATTAGCTCCAGCTGATGCAGAAGATATCGCATTACCCTGAACATCAGTAAATGTTACAATAGTATTATTAAACGATGCTCTAATATGTACTACACCTAGTGTAATAGTTTTTTTCTTTTTTTTAGCTTTAACCGTCTGATTCATTATGTTTATACTCTACTTTAACTATTATTTTACAGCTTTTTTCTTTCCGGCTATTGCAACAGCTTTACCTTTTCTAGTTCTAGCATTAGAATGAGTATTCTGACCTCTTACAGGTAGCTTACGTATATGTCTAAGCCCTTGATAACTTCTAATATCTTTCTTCTTTTTAATATTAAGCGTTACTTCTCTTCTTAAATCACCTTCAACTTTATATTCATTCTCGATAATATTACGTAAGCTTATTAGTTCTTGATCAGTAAGATCTTTAACTTTCTTATCTTCTAATATTTTTGCTTTTTTACAAATTGTTTTTGCCATAGTAGTCCCAAGACCATAAATATAAGTCAAGCTTACTACTAAACGTTTATTATCGGGAATGTTAACACTCGCAATTCTTGCCACAAATATTCTCCAAAATTTTACTGGTAACTAGAAAATAATATAAAAATCTTTACTAAAGTCAATTTATTTTTAGTACTTTCTCTATATGATCTTCTATTTGCTGTTCACTTTTATTTCCATCAATCATATAAAAATCATCATTGTTTTTATAATGCTGTATTAATGGATAAGTTTCTGTTTTAAATATATTAATTCTTTCTTTTATTACTTCTTCATTATCATCTTTTCTATATTCAAATACGCTTGATTTACAAACATCACATATTTTATCAATTTTAGGCTTTAGAAAATAATCATTATATATTTTTCCGCAATTTTTACAACTATATCTGCCTAAAATTCTTTTAATTAGTAATTCATCTGAAACATTTAAATATATTACTTTTATTTTTTCTGTAACAAATGATTCAAAAAACTTAGCTTGTTCTAAATTACGCGGATATCCATCTAATATATAACCTTTTTTATAATCAGAAGATGATAAAAAGTTTTTAATTATATGATTAACTATTTCATCAGGAATAAGCTTTCCTTGCTCAACATAACTATTAATTACCTTAGCATCTTTACTTTTGATAATTGCTCTAAATATATCGCCAATTGCTATATGTGGTAAATAAATTTTTTCAGCTATTTTTTTTCCTTGAGTTCCTTTTCCAGCACCGGGAGGACCTAAAAAAATTATTATCACTTCTAACTCATTTTTAATTTTTTAATTTTACTTTTTTCATTAAACTTTCATATTTACTACTAAATAAGTAAGTTTGAATTTGAGTCAACGTATCAAGTACTACATTTACTACAATTAAAAAACTTGTACCACCTAGAGAAAGAGAAATAACATATTTATTCATTAATAATTCAGGTATTATACATATAACACTTAAATATATACCACCTACAACAGTAAGCCTAGTAAGTATATAATCAAAATATTCAGATGTATTTTTTCCTGGTCTCTTACCAGGAATATAGGCACCGTATTTTCTTAAATTATTAGCAGTTTCCTCAGAATTAAATACTATTGCAGTATAAAAAAAGCTAAAAAACATTATCAATGCTACATATAGTAATATATATATAGGCTTTCCATGACCCAAATAATAAGTAAGCATATTCATTATTTCAGAATTACTACTTGAAAAATTAGCTAATGTAGCCGGAAATAACAAAATTGAACTAGCAAATATCGGAGGAATTACCCCAGAAGTATTTAACTTAAGTGGCATATATGTTGAATCACCGCCGTAAATTTTATTTCCTACTTGCCTTTTAGGATACTGAACTAATAATTTTCTTTGTGCTTTCTCAAAGAAAATTATTATAGATATTAATACAACTACTCCCACACAAACAGCAATTGCAACTAAAGGCGATAGTGCACCTTTTCTTGATAGTTCAAACATACTAATTATAGCACTAGGCACACCGGAAATTATACCTATAAATATAATTAAAGAAGTACCATTACCTATACCGCGCTGCGTAATCTGTTCGCCTAACCACATTAGCAGCATTGTACCTACCACTAAAGTAATTACTGTTGTAATTTTAAAGAAAAGTCCCGGTATAATTACTACAGGTCCAGTATTTGTTACAATTGACTCTAAACTTACCGCAACACCATAAGCTTGAAGTGAAGCAAGCAAGACTGTTAAATATCTAGATAATTGATTTATTTTCCTTTTACCAGCTTCTCCTTCTTTTTTTAAATTTTCTAAAGGCTTATATGCTACAGACATTAGTTGGATAATTATTGATGCTGTTATATATGGCATAATCGCTAAAGCAAAAATAGACATTCTGCCTAGTGAACCACCTGACAACATATTAAACATACCAAGTATCCCTGACTGGTTTTTTTCAGCAATACTACCTAAGGCAATAGCATCTATACCTGCAATAGGTATAAACGAACCAAATCTGCATATTATAAGAACAAAAATAGTAAAAATAATACGATTAATTAAATCATTGCTAGATTTTTTAGAGAAATTTTGGTTCATAAATTATAATAATTTTCCGCCTGCTTTTTCAACTATTTCTTTAGCTTTAGAGGAATAAGCATCCAATTTAAACGACAAAGGATAGTTGAAATCATCACTACAAATAGATAATAATTTTATTAACTTTTTATTACTTTTATTAATTAAACCAATTTCTATTAACTTTTCCTTGGTAATAACATCAGTTGGATTTAAACGCTCTTCTGCTAGTGCTGCTTCAATATTATAAATATTAATAACATTATATTTTTTAGATGAGATACAATTAAAGCCTCTCTTAGGTAGCCTTTTAATCATCGGAGTTTGACCACCTTCAAAACCTTTTATTGCAACACCTGCTCTAGATTTTTGACCTTTAACACCTCTTCCAGCAGTTTTTCCTTTTCTACTACCAATACCACGTGCTACTCTTTTCTTATTTTTTTTAGCACCTATATTATTATATAATTCATTTAATTTCATTGAAAAACTCTAATTACACATTTTCTATTTTTAATAAATGCCCTACTTTTTTGAGCATACCTTGAACTGAATCAGTATTTTTAAGAACAACAGATTTATTAATTTTATTTAAACCAAGTCCAATTAATGTTAATTTTTGATCATATTTACGACCTATACTGCTTTTAACTTGAGTAACTTTTACATCATTAACTAAATTTTTATTATTCATAGCGTATACATCTTACCTTAAAATATTATTCATTAACTTGGATATCAGAAGATTTTATAAAAATTTCATTCATTTTTTTATCTCTTCTTGCCGCAATAGATTTCGGGGACGAAAGTTTTTTTAATGCATCAAACGTTGCAGCTATCATTGTATAAACGTTTGTGGACCCTATCGACTTAGCAACAATATCATGAACCCCTAAAGAATCAAAAATTGCTCTCATAGACCCACCAGCTATAACGCCTGTACCTGCTTTAGCTCTTCTTAAAATCACTTTAGCTGCTCCACTTCTACCTGTAACATCGTGATGAATTGTTCTATTTTGATATAAAGACACTTTCATCATTTTCTTTTTAGCAGCTTGTTTTGCTTTTTCTCTAGCTTCGTTTACTTCTTTTGCTTTACCGTGACCTGCTCCAACTCTTCCAGCTTTATCACCAACTACTACATAAGCAGAAAAAGCAAATCTTCTACCACCTTTTACTACTTTTGTAACTCTATTTACATCAACTAAAACTTCACTTAAAGCTTCTTCGTTTTTTCTAACTTTAGACATATTTTAAACCTTAACCTAAAATCTTATTTTTTTTCTAGCAGCATCAGCAAGAGCCTTTACAACACCATGATACTTATATCCGCTTCTATCAAACACTACCTCTTCTACACCACAAGATACAGCTTTTTCAGCTATTAATTCACCTATTTTTGTAGCATTTTCAACATTACAATGAGATTTTTTTAATTTTTTAATCTTTTCATCTAAAGTTGAAGCAGAAGCAATTGTTACTGATTTAGTATCATCAATGATCTGTGCATAGATATGTCTACCTGATTTAAATATTGACAACCTAGCTCTGTTAGCTGTTTTAGCTATTTTATGTCTTATTCTACTTCTTCTCTTTTCAAATTTTAGCTTAGCACTACGCATATTTAACTCTTAAATTAATTTTTCTTACCTTCTTTGCGTGGTATAAATTGATCTTCAAATTTAATTCCTTTTCCTTTATAAGGTTCAGGTGGTCTTTGTTTTATAATAATTGAAGCAAATTGACCTAATTTTTCCTTATCTGTACCTTCAAGAATAATTATATTCTGCTTAGGTACTTCAACTTTAATATGTGAAGGTATTTCGATTTTTGTATTGTGACTTTTAGCAAGTATCAGATTTAAATACTTGCCTTTCATCATTGCTCTATACCCTACGCCATTAATTTCAAGCTTTAACTTAAAGCCTTCTTTAACTCCGGTAACCATATTTGATATTATACTTCTAGCTGTACCCCACATAGCACGTGCAGTTTTACTTGAAGATAATTGCTTTACTAAAAGCTTATTCTCTGCTAATGAAATTCCTATACTACCTTTAAAGCTTTTTGATAACTCACCTTTAGGTCCTGATATTTTTACTTCTAAATCATTTAACCCGACTTTTATACCTTCAGGTATAATAATCGGTAACTTTCCAACGCGTGACATTTTTTTACCTTAAAATACTTTACAAATTACTTCACCACCAACATTTTTAATATGAGCTTCTCTATCGGACATAACACCATAAGGAGTAGATAGAATATATATTCCCATATTATTGTAGTATCCTTTTAAGTCCTTAATTGCAGAATACACTCTTTTACCTGGCTTTGATACTCTATGAATTTCACGTATAGAAGCATCACCATTAGCAGAATATTTTAAAGTTACCTCAGTATAGCTAATGTTATCTTTTGGAGTACTTGTATAATTTTTTATATAACCTTCTTTTTGAAGCACTTCTAAAATTGAAGTTTTAATTTTAGAACTAGGAAAAGAAACATTTATTAGTTTACTTTTATAAGCATTTCTAATTCTAGTTAACATATCTGCTACATTATCTGTCATTGACATATTTATTCACCTATTATTTTTACCAACTTGACTTAATTATCCCTGGAACTAAACCCCTACCACTTAATTCTCTGAGTTTATTTCTTGATATGCCAAATTTTCTTATAACCCCTCTTGGTCTACCTGTAAGCTCACATCTATTTCTAATTCTAGTGGCTGATGAATTTCTAGATAATTGTGCTAATGACATTACCAAAGAAAAACGCTCTTCTAATGAAATATTCTTATCGTAGATTTTATTTTTTAATTTCTCACGCTTATTATGTAAGCTTTGTGATAATTTCTTTCTTTTTTCATTCTTTTTTATAGAACTTACTTTTGCCATTATATACCTTAAACTTAATTATAAAAAGGTAAATTAAATCCCGATAACAAGGATTTACCTTCTTTATCTGTTTTAGCAGATGTAACGATTGTAATATCCATTCCTCTTATAGTATCAATTTTATCGTAATTAATCTCAGGAAAAACTATTTGCTCCTTTAGTCCGAAAGTAAAATTACCTTTACCATCAAAACTTTTGTAAGAAAAACCACGAAACTCTTTAACACGAGGTAATGCAACAATTACTAGCCTTTCTAAGAAATCATACATTCTATCTTTACGTAAAGTAACTTTGCAACCTATTTTCATACCATCACGTAACTTAAATGTTGCAATAGATTTTCTTGCTAGAGTTACAACAGGTTTTTGACCGGAGATTAAAGTTAAATCATTTACCGCTTTATCAATCACTTTTGAATCAGCTATTGCTTCCCCTACACCCATATTTATGACAATTTTTTCAATAGCTGGGATTTCATGTTTATTTTTATAAGAAAATTCCTTTTGCAAATTGCTAATAATTTCCTTTTGATATAATTCTTTAAATCTTAACATTATTTGCCTTCCTTACCAATAATTTCTCCAGATTTTTTTGCTATTCTAACTTTAGAACCATCTTCTAAAAATTTAAAAGCTACCTTAGTAGGATTACCAGTTTTAGGATCAACATGCGCAACATTTGAAATATCTATAGGTAATTCCTTAGTTATTATGCCACCTTCGCTTACTTGGGTAGGTTTAGTATGTTTTTTAACTAAATTTATTCCTGAAACAACTATTTTATTTTTTTCGGGAAAAACCTTTAATATTTTTCCTTTTTTCCCTTTATATTTGCCAGTAATAACAATAACTTCATCACCTTTTTTTACTTTTAATTTTATCATTTATAACACTTCCTCTGCGAGCGACATAATTCTAACATATTTTTTGGCTCTAAGTTCTCTTGTCACAGGACCAAAAACTCTAGTACCTATAGGCTCATCTTGTTTGTTTAAAAGTACTAATGCGTTTTTGTCAAACTTTATTGTACTACCATCAGCTCTTACAACTCCTGTTTTTGTACGAACAATAACGCCTTTATAAACGTCACCTTTTTTAACTTTACCACCAGGTATAACTTCCTTAATAGATACAACTATAACATCGCCTAGCTTTGCTACCATATGATGGGAGCCACCTAGAACTTTAATACACATAACTTTTTTGGCACCGGAATTGTCTGCCACTTCCAAAATGCTTTGCATTTGAATCATATATCACTTCCAATTTTATTCACGAAAGACAAAATAAACAATTTTCCTAATAAAGTCAAAGGATAAAATCTTTACTCTTCATTTATTACTACCCATGTTTTAGTTTTTGAAATAGGACGACTTTCAATTATATTAACTTTATCGCCTTCTTGAAACTTATTATTTGGATCATGAGCTGCGTATTTTTTAGATACTTTTATAAATTTTTTATAAATAGGATGCTTAAATCTTCTTTCTACTTTTACTGTAACTGTTTTATCAGTCTTTGAACTTATAACCACCCCTTGTAGGACTCTTTTAGGCATTTTAATTACTCTCCGCTACTAGATCTTTTTGTTAATTCAGTTTTAATACGTGCTATAGACTTTTTAACTAATAAAAACCTACTAGTATTTTTTAATTCGCCCAGAGTTTGCTGAAATCTTAAATTAAATAGCTCTTTTTTTAAAAGATTAAGATGCTTAAAAAGCTCTTCAATTGTTTTACTTGTCAATTCACTCTTTAATGATTTTAAATCATTCATAACGCCTCACTATCCTTGTTCTAACAGGTAATTTTGCACTTGCAAGCTCTAAAGCTTTAACTGCAACATCTTCCTCAACCCCTTCAATTTCAAACATAATTCTTCCAGGTGATACCCTTACTGCAAAAAATTCAGGATTTCCTTTACCTTTACCCATTCTTACTTCAGCAGGCTTTTTGGAAACCGGAAGATCAGGAAAGATTCGTATCCATAATCTTCCTTGACGTTTCATACATCTAGTAGCCGCTTTTCTTCCTGCTTCTATCTGTCTAGCAGTAACACGCCAACCATCTATAGATTTTAAACCAAATGATCCAAAGGCAAGTGTTATACCTGCTTTTGATTTTGAAACAACTCTACCTTTATGAGCTTTTCTAAATTTTTGTTTTTTTGGAGCTAACATTTTAATACTTAAAAATTAATTATATCTTTTATTTTCCGTATATTCGCCTTTATAAATCCAAACTTTAACTCCTATAACTCCATAAGTAGTTATAGCTTCAGCAGTCGAATAATCAATATCGGCTCTTAAAGTATGCAATGGCATTCTACCTTCTATATACCATTCTGTTCTAGCAATCTCAGCTCCACCAAGACGTCCTGAGCAACTAACTCTTATACCTTGTCCACCTTGTTTAAATGAAGCCTGAATTGCTGTCTTCATTGCTTTTCTAAAGGACACTCTTTTTTCAAGCTGTGATGCTATTGTCTGAGCTACTATCGCCGCATCTATATTAAACTTTCTAACTTCATGAATATTTATATAAACTTCGCTTAAAGAAGTCATTTTTTCAATAGCTTTTTTTAGCTTATCAATTTCACTACCATTTTTACCGATAATTATATTTGGCTTTTTTGCATTAATATTGATAATAATACTTTTGTTAGAAGGGCGTTCAATTAAAATTCTGCTAACTTGAGCTTGAGTAAAACTTTTATTAACTAATTCTCTAATCTTTAAATCTTGTATAAAAAGAGTTTTATACTGCTTTTCTGCATAGAATACGGAATCCCAACCTTTAATTAAAGTTGGTCCAACCCTAAAACCATGTGCACAAACTTTTTGCCCCATCTTAATTATCCTCTTTTTCTGTAACAGTTATATAGAGATTACTAAAAAACTTATTTATTCTAGTAGCTCTCCCTTTTGCTCTTGGCATAACTCTTTTCATTACTAAAGCCTTGCCTACTGTTGCGTTAGTTATAACCAGTCTATCTATATCTAAACCTAAATTATTTTCAGCATTTGCTACAGCAGATTGCAAACAAGCTTTTACAACTTTTGAAATTCTTTTTGGCGAAAAAGTTAGTTGCACTAACGCTTCAGAAACTTTCATGTTTCTAATGAAAGCTGCAACTAAATTTAATTTCCTTGGACTAACTCTAATTGATTTAGCTTTTGCCGTGGCAAAATTTTTGTTTTCCTGTACCATATGATTTTATTTTCTTTTAACTTTTTTATCTGCTCCATGCCCATGAAATGTTCTAGTAGGAGAAAATTCCCCTAGTTTTCTACCAACCATTTCTTCATTTACAGAAACTGGAATAAATTTATTTCCATTGTGAACAGAAAACGTAAAACCAACAAAAATAGGCAAAATGGTTGATCTTCTAGACCAAGTTTTAATCATTTCTGACTTGCCAGATTCCATTAATTTTTGAACTTTTTTTATTAAATAACCATCTACGAAAGGTCCTTTCCACACCGAACGTGCCATAATTATATACCTAATTAATTTAAAAATTTACTTTCTTTTCTTTATAATAAACTTAGAAGTACGCTTATTTTTACGCGTCTTTTTACCTTTTGTCGGGAATCCCCAAGGAGTAACTGGATGACGCCCACCAGAGGTTTTACCCTCACCACCACCATGTGGATGATCTACAGGGTTCATTGCAACACCTCTTACATGAGGTCTCCAACCAAGCCATCTATTTCTACCAGCTTTACCTAAGTTAATATTTTTTTGATCAGGGTTAGACACCGTACCTATCGTAGCTATACAATCTAAAGGTACTAATCTAAATTCACCAGACTTTAATTTAATTTGTGCATATCCTGAATCTTTACCTACTAAACCTACAGACGTACCTGCTGATCTTGCAATTTGACCACCTTTACCAACTTTCATTTCAACATTATGTAAAGTAGTACCTATAGGGATATATCTTAAAGGCAAACAATTACCAATTTTTATATCTGCATCTTTGCTTGATATTACCTTGTCCCCTACTACTAATTTTTGTGGAGCTAGAATATAAGCATGCTCACCATCTTCATATTTAATTAAAGCAATAAAAGCAGTTCTGTTAGGATCATATTCTATTCTTTCAACTATAGCAGAAATATCTAGTTTGTTTCTCTTAAAGTCAATAACACGATATAGCCTTTTATGCCCACCACCTCTTTGCCAAGAAGTGATTCTACCTTGATTATTTCTTCCACCTGTTTTAGATATCCCTTTAGTTAGAGCCTTAAAAGGTCTACCTTTCCATAAACTAGTTCTATCAACTTGAACTAACTCTCTCAAAGAAGGGGTAATTGGATTAAAACTTTTTAAAGCCATTTATTTAATTCCTCCGGCAAAATCAATATTATGATCTTTTTCTAATGTTACCACAGCCTTTTTCCTATCAACTTGACGCCCGATAACTCCCTTAAATCTCTTCTTTTTACCTTTAACATTTAAGATATTTACTTTTTTTACTTTTACTTTAAATATTTCTTCTATGGCTTTTTTAACAGCAAGCTTCTCAGCAAGCTTATCTACATAAAAAGTATATTTATTTTGTTCTGAAAGAAGTGTGGTTTTTTCTGTAATAACAGGTCTTCTAATTAAATCGTAATATTTATAAGAACTCATTTTAACCTCTCTTCTAAAACATTCACTGCTTCTTGTGATAATAATACATATTCATGTCTTATTATGTCATAGACGTTTGCACCTATTTGCGGAACAATTACTGTATTATAAATATTTTGTGCTGCTAAAGAAAAATTAACATCTACTTCATTACCATCTATTACGAAGAAACTTTTCCCTTGAAACTTGTTTAATATATTAACAAGATTAGAGGTTTTAGGCGTTTCTAATTTTAAAGAATCTATGACTAGTAATTTTCCTTCAGAAAATTTTTCGGATAAAGCATGGATTAAACCAAGTTTTCGTACTTTTTTAGGTAATTTAGTTGCATGACTACGTACTACAGGACCATGAATTACACCACCACCACGCATTTGTACAGATCTTAAAGAGCCTTGTCTTGCATTCCCTGTACCTTTTTGCTTAAAAGGTTTTTTTGTAGTGCCGGATACTTCTGATACAGTTTTAGTTTTATGCGTACCAGCCATTGCTTTAGCTCGCTGCCAATCAACAACTTGCTTTATTATATCATCCCTAATAAAATCTACAGCAAATATATCTTCGTTTAAACTAACCTCACCAACTTCTTCATTAGCAAGATTTAACATTTTAGTTTTCATTTTTTTAACCTATACAGTCTTATATAAAATCTTTTATACAAATAGTTATTTTTATGCAGTTATTGAAATCTTCTTTATTGCATCTTTTATTGAAATATATGAACCTTTATGTCCTGGGACACTTCCCTGAATCATAATAAGTCCTTGCTCTTTATCAATTGCAAATATTTTTAAATTTTGGATAGTAACTTGACTACACCCCATATGTCCAGCCATTTTTTTACCTTTAAAGACTTTTCCTGGATCTTGTCTTTGACCAGTAGAACCATGCGAACGATGCGATATTGAAACACCGTGAGAAGCTTCAAGCCCTTTAAAATTATGTCTCTTCATACTACCAGCAAATCCTTTACCTATAGTAGTAGCTGTTACATCTATAAATTGTCCTGCCGTAAAATGATCTACTTCTAAACTTGCTGCTATATCAATAAAATTATCTTCAGAGATTCTAAATTCTTTTAATTTAGCTTTAGGAGATACTTTAGCATTAGCAAAAACTTGTTTCATAGGCTTAGTTACTCTAGATATTTTTTTATCTTTTATCCCGATAACTAAAGCATTATAACCATGTTTTTCAACAATTTTATGTCCTACTACTTGGCAATCATCAACTTTCACTAGTGTTAATGGAACTCTCTTCCCATTATTATTAAAAACACTAGTCATCCCAACTTTTTGAGCAATTATTCCGGTTCTCATTACTCCCCACTCTCTAATTCGATCACTACATCAACACCCGCTGCTAAATCAACTTTACTTAAAGCATCAACAACTGATGGATTTGGATCATCTATAACCAATAATCTTTTTTGTGTTCTAATTTCGTATTGCTCCCTTGATTTTATATGCACATGGGGAGATCTATTTACAGTAAATCTTTGAATTTTTCTAGGTAAAGGAATAGGACCACTAATACTTGCGAATGTTCTTTTAACAGCACTAACTATCTCTTTAGTAGCCTGATCGAGACTACGATGATCAAATGACTTTAAACGAATTTTGATTTTATTTTTCATTTAACAAACCTTAATTATAAACAGCAAGATGTTTTTACATCTTAAAACATAAATACCTATTATTAAAAAATAATAGGTATTTATAAAATAGACTAATTAATTACTTTAGAAACTACACCAGCACCTACTGTTCTACCACCTTCACGAATCGAGAATTTTAAACCTTGCTGCATAGCAATAGGATAAATTAACTTAACTTTGAAAGTAGCATTATCACCAGGCATAACCATTTGTTTATCAGCCGGTAATTCTATTGTACCTGTAACGTCTGTTGTTCTAAAATAGAATTGTGGACGATAGTTATTGGTAAATGGAGTGTGACGTCCACCTTCATCCTTACTAAGTACGTATACTTCAGCTTCAAATTCATCATGAGGTGTTATACTACCAGGTTTTGCAAGAACTTGTCCTCTTTGTACAGCTTCTCTATCTATACCACGTAATAATATACCAACGTTATCTCCAGCCTCACCACTATCAAGAAGTTTTTTAAACATCTCAACACCAGTACATGTAGAAGTTTGAGTGTCTTTTATTCCAACTATTTCAACGGCTTCACCAACTTTAATTTTACCAGCTTCAATTCTACCTGTTACAACTGTTCCTCTTCCTGAAATAGAGAATACATCTTCGATAGGCATTAAGAAAGGCTTTTCAGTTTCTCTAGTAGGTTGTGGTATATAACTATCTACTGCATCCATTAATTCATGGATAACTTTTTCACCTTCAGGCTTTCCTTCTAAAGCTTGAAGAGCAGAACCTCTGATTATTGGTATCTCATCACCAGGGAAATCATATTTTGATAATAACTCTCTTACTTCCATTTCCACTAATTCCAGTAGGTCAGCATCATCAACCATATCAACTTTGTTTAAGAACACTACCATTTTAGGCACACCAACTTGCTTTGCTAGTAATATATGTTCTCTAGTTTGTGGCATTGGACCATCAGCAGCAGAAACAACTAATATAGCACCATCCATTTGAGCAGCACCTGTGATCATGTTTTTTACATAGTCAGCATGTCCTGGACAGTCTACGTGTGCATAGTGCCTACTTTTAGTTTCATATTCTACGTGAGCAGTTGATATTGTTATACCTCTTTCTTTTTCCTCAGGAGCGGCATCAATTTCATCATATTTTTTAACTTTAATATCTTTATTATCTTTTCCAAGCACCATTGTTATTGCTGCTGTCAAAGAAGTTTTTCCATGATCCACGTGACCGATAGTACCGATATTAACATGCGGTTTGGTTCTTTCAAACTTTGCTTTTGCCATATTTTTACTCTCTTACAATTTTTTAAGTTTAATACAAGTTAATTTAAAGTGCGTTTTTTGCTAAATTTATTTGTCACCACTATATTTAATGGAGCGGGTGATGGGAATCGAACCCACACAGCCAGCTTGGAAGGCTGGAACTCTACCATTGAGCTACACCCGCAACTAACACCAATTTTATTCAGACTTACAATTATACACGATTATATTTTATTTTTAAATATAATTTATGATATAAAATGATAAGTTTAAAAAATGATACGCTTCCCTGAACCATTCAAGTGGTGGAGGGAGAAGGATTCGAACCTTCGAACGCTTACGCGGGCAGATTTACAGTCTGCTGCCATTGACCACTCGGCCACCCCTCCTAAAGAACTTTACTGTATTAAATAGACTAATACACTTTAAAAGACAATATAAATTAGTATTAGGACTTAATAAAACTTCTCGCCGAATCATCAAATAAACAAATAGCAGCTTGCACATTTATTTAGTTGTAACTTTCTATAATAAATAGTAGTTTCTGTCAAGAACAAATTACCAAAGGTTTTCAATAACATGCAAAATAAAAAGCTGGATTCTAAAAATTACTACTATATTTATGGAAAACATCCTGTATTTTCAGCTCTTAACAATCCAAAACGTCAAATTGAGGATATTTTATGCACTCAAATGATCTTTGATGCAAATAAAAAATTAATAAGTTCCAAGCCTTATAAAATTGTTAATAATGATGTTTTATCTAAATTACTAGAAAACCAAACTCACCAAGGAATAGCTGCTAAAGTTAAGCCAATTTTTTCCCATAATATAGAAGATATCAACATAAAAAATCCAAAATGTAAGATTGCAATTCTTGATCAAATAACTGATCCGCAAAATATTGGGGCAATTATTCGCAGTGCAGCAGCTTTTAATATGGATGCTATAATCTTACCATTAGATAATTCGCCGAATGAAAATGGCACTATAGCTAAAGCAGCTTGTGGAACTTTAGAATTAATAAAAATTATTAAAGTAACCAATCTAAACTTTTGTATAAATTACCTAAAAAAACACGGTTTTTGGGTTATAGGGCTAACCGGAGAAGCCAATGATTATTTGGCCGATAAATTAATCTCAGATAAAGTAGCTTTAGTATTTGGCTCGGAAGATAAAGGCATGCGAAGATTGGTTCAAGAAAATTGTGATCATTTAGCCAAAATTCCTATTTCTGATAAAGTAAACAGCCTTAACGTATCGAATGCTGCTTCTATAATTTTTCACTCATTATGGGATCATTAACAAAGTTGAAATATTTTTAACAAATCAAATATTGTTTTTTGTTTACTTTCATATAAATATTTAGTCTACTTAATAAGTATATATATATTTACTAAAATGATAACGTAAAACTGTTTGCGTTATCATTATTCTTTATTTTTTCAGTATTAAGATAAAATTTATACTAATTCTCACGTTACTACTATTAATTTGGTTCTAATCGGTAGCGTTATGTCACAAAATATATTACAAAACAAACAAATTATTAAGAGCTTTGAAAAGCAACTCAATATATTCTTAAATGAATCTAAAGAAGAAGAGATTACAAATATTGTTCTAAGCAATTTTTTTGATAAAGTAATTAATAATTTAAAGCATGAAAAATTAATTAGCGATACACTACTTGAAGTATATCAAGGTAAAGCAGTAATTGCTAAACCATTACATACAGATTACCCTCGATCACCTAAACAAACATGTGACGAAAATTGGCAAAAATTTTATAGTTTTAATCGTGATATCATGATAGAAAACACAATCGGATTTATTGCTAAAAATTTAAAAAAAGCTTCCATTAAAGATAAATTATACTATAGTTTTGCTAAATTATCCGAGCAATTAGATTTAAAAGCTATCAGTGATCATTTTATGAATAAGGTAAATAATTATATAACATTTAACGATTTATGACAAACTATAGAACAGAAAGCGACTCTTTTGGCGAAATTCAAATAGAGGATAAATTTTATTGGGGAGCACAAACACAAAGATCATTAGAAAATTTCAAAATAGGCAAACAAAAAATGCCAGAAATTCTAATCCGCTCCCTTGCTATATTAAAAAAATGTGCTGCAAAAGTTAATCTCGAATTTGGTGATCTAGAACCTAAAATAGCTGAAAGTATAGACAAAGCTGCAAGCAGAATTTTAAATGGTGAATTTAGCAATAATTTTCCTTTAGTAGTTTGGCAAACAGGCTCTGGAACGCAAACAAATATGAATATGAATGAGGTAATCGCCTCTATTGCAAATGAAGAGCTAACCGGTACAAAAGGTGGTAAATCTCCTGTACATCCCAACGATCATGTCAATAAAGGACAGTCATCAAACGATTCATTCCCAACGGCTATGCATATAGCAACCGTACTTGCAACCAAAGAAAAACTAATACCGGCTTTAAATAATTTACTCACAGCTTTACAAGATAAATCAAAAGATTGGGAAAATATTATAAAAATTGGACGCACTCATTTACAAGATGCAACTCCTCTAACACTTAAGCAAGAATTTTCCGGATATATTACACAAATAGAATATGCTTTAGAGAGAATAAAAAATGCATTAGAAAAAGTTTATTTGCTTGCTCAAGGTGGAACAGCAGTCGGAACAGGTATCAATTCGCATAAAGGATTTGATATAAAATTTGCTGAAAAAGTGGCAGAATTTACAAAACAACCTTTTAAAACAGCACCTAATAAATTTGAAAGCTTGGCTAGCCATGATGCACTTGTAGAATTTTCAGGGACTCTTAATACTATAGCCGTAAGTCTAATGAAAATAGCAAACGATATAAGATTGCTTGGATCAGGTCCAAGATGCGGTCTTGGTGAGCTGCATTTACCAGAAAATGAGCCTGGTTCTTCAATTATGCCTGGCAAGGTAAACCCTACGCAAGTTGAAGCTTTAACAATGGTTTGCACTCAAGTTATGGGCAATCATGTTACAATTACTATTGCTGGCTCAAACGGGCATCTTGAACTTAACGTCTTTAAACCGGTAATAATATATAATATTTTACAATCTATCGAGCTAATATCAGATAGCGTAAATAGCTTTGTTACTCATTGCATCGATGGAATAGAGCCTAACATATCACGCATTGATGAGCTACGTGATAAATCTCTAATGCTTGTAACCGCCCTTAATCCGCATATAGGTTATGATAATGCCGCTAAAATTGCTAAAGAAGCTCATAAGCACGGAATCACTTTAAAAGAAGCTGCAAAAAAACTTGATCTTTTATCAGAACAAGAATTCGATAAAATAGTAGTACCTGAAAAAATGGTTAAACAATCTTAGGTTGTATAAGTAATACGTAATTCTCTTTACAAGATATCATAAATAGGCTAATATTAAGCTAGTCTATTTATATGAAGCAAAATTTATCTAATAAAGTTAATATTTGTAAGCATAATACACCGGTTGCTGTTTTTACCAATAACTCAAAAAACCAAAAATAAAAACAGTAGATATAGTTGAACAAATAATGGAATTTAATAAAGATAAAACACTAGCACCATATACTATAAAAGAACTTAGAGACGAAGGTAGAAGATGAATAGAAAACCTACCTACTTAGGTAAAATATTGTTGCGTGGATCAGTTCTTGTCATCCCGCGACTTGATCGCGGGATCCAGTTCAACATACCAAATTTATTGATATGTTTAGTTTATAGTCCCTTTGGTGGTTAAAACCTCCATCTTCCAGATGGAAAAGCTTTAGCTTGCCATGTGCGCCATGATGCATTGCATCATAAGCACCATGAGTTCAACACTTCAGGAAATCACCTAACAGTTTACTATCGTCTTTATCACACAGTGTGGTAGAAATTGTTTGTGCACGCAGTGACTGTAGATCTAATAGTGGTAATGTACCGATTATATGATTAAAGACATATTGAGGTACATGAACCAGACATGATTTCTCTCACATACGGCTTGAATAAGCTTTAGCTTGATATGCGACTTCTAGTCGCTATAAAATAAACTTTCATCTCTCAGATGAAAGTGATTGATTTTCTAGATTCCTGCTTTCGCAGGAATGATATAAAATGCCTTTCTTGATCCACGCAAGTAAGCCTCACTCAGGAATGACATACTGGGTATTTTTCAAGTCATACAATAACACTAAATTGATGACGACTTTCGATCCACACAATAACATCATAATGCTGTTCCGCTATTAAACATTTCAAACAAAAGTTGCTAATCTAAATAAAACCTATTACATTAAAGATATAATGTTATATGGAGTTAATTTATGACAGATCCTTATGTTGAATATGCGATAGCTATCTTACCAAGCTCTGAAGTAGCACAACAATTTATAGATATAAATACAAAACTTGCTAAACAACTAGTACCGCAAGGTCTTGAGCATCAACATAATAAATGCCATGTTACATTGTACCATGGTGTATATAACTTTCTGGATTTACCAAAAATATCTGCTAAACTAGCAGATATAGCTTATAACACAAAAAATATCACATTAAATTTTAAAAATGAAATAGTAGTTACCGGACCTGATAGATGGATTGATATCAATCACTTTCATCTGAGAGATGAAAGTTTGTCTATAGCGACTAGAAGTCGCGAATCAAGCTAAAGCTTATTCCAGTCTTATATTAGTAGTCATTGCTGGTTCATGAGCATCAGTATGTCTATTAATATATTCATTAATCATGTCATCAGTCACATTGCCACTAGTCGAACTAAAGTATCCTCTTGCCCATAAATGTCTACCCCAATACTTTTTTCTTAATATTGGAAATTCTTCTTGTATCTTTTTTGACGATCTTCCTTTAGCTTTTTGCACAAATTCACTCACTTTAATATGAGGTGGTATATTGGTAAATATATGTATATGATCGCTTGATATTACTCCATTTTCTATTTTAATATTGAGCTCTTCTGCAACTACTGCAATAATTTCTCTCACTCGCTTTTTGATATCATAGGTTAACACCTTGTATCGATATTTTGTAATCCACACTATATGATAGCGATGATAGTAAACTGTGTGTGATTTGTTGCTGTATTGAGTCATGGTGCTTATGATGCTAACGCATCATGCCGCACATGGCAAGCTAAAGCTTTTCCATCTGGAAGATGGAGGTTTTAACCACCAAAGGGACTATAAAGTAGTTGATACATTTAATGAATATCACAAGCGTCCCCTTGAAAGAGCAAGCAATACTCTCGAAACACTTAAGCCCAAAATTGAAGCACAAGACGAAAATGCTTTAAAAATAGCTCAGCAAATTGAAAAATATGGCGTTTCAGGTGTTAAAGAATTATATAACCCACATACTACAATATGGTATCAATGGCCTACAGATTCTGCACTTAATGATGCTGCGAATAGCGTAAAAGGTGAGGCTAGTGATTTTTCTTGTGATGCATCAGCTTTAGTTTTAGGAGAACTAGGATTTAATGGAAATATAGAAAATCCTTATGCTGTTTTTCCTTTAGGTCAAGATTTTAATATAGAACAAGCGATAGAACTTGCTGCAAAAACTAATCTTGACTGGTAGCATTCATAAATTTTCTTAAAAGATTATGGAATTTTCTAAATCTTCTATTATACTTAAATCATAATAATATAAATAAACGATTATCATGGCTTTAATAAACATAAAAGCACCAGAAAATATAATATTAAAACCGCGTATTACAGTTTTTGGTGTTGGGGGTGCAGGTAGTAATGCAGTAAATAATATGATTGGTGCTAACCTGCAAGGAGCTAATTTTGTAGTAGCTAACACTGATGCACAATCATTAGAATATTCTCGCTGTGAAAACAAAATACAGCTGGGCGTCTCCACAACTAGAGGTCTTGGTGCTGGAGCTGCCCCTGAAGTTGGAGCGGCAGCTGCCCAAGAATCAGAAAATGAAATTCGCAATTATCTAGAAAATAGTAACATGGTGTTTATTACGGCAGGCATGGGCGGCGGTACTGGTACTGGCTCTGCACCAGTTATTGCACGAATTGCTAAGGAACTTGGAATTCTAACAGTTGGAGTAGTAACTAAGCCTTTTCATTTTGAGGGCGGACATCGTATGAAAACTGCCGATAAAGGAATTATAGATTTACAACAATTTGTTGACACTTTAATCGTGATACCAAATCAAAACTTATTTCGTATTGCTAACGAGCAAACTACTTTTGCTGATGCTTTTAAAATGGCAGATGATGTACTGCATGCAGGCGTTAGAGGCGTCACGGATTTAATGATTATGCCAGGTCTTATCAATCTTGACTTTGCTGATATCAAAGCTGTTATGAGCGAAATGGGCAAAGCTATGATGGGTACAGGCGAGGCTAGCGGTGAGGATAGAGCTACTAAAGCAGCAGAATCTGCAATCTCTAATCCGTTACTTGATCATAGCTCAATGTGTGGTGCTAGGGGTGTATTAATTAATATTACCGGCGGTCCAGATATGACTTTATTTGAAGTCGATAACGCTGCTAATAGAATTAGAGAAGAAGTAAATAATAAAGATGCTAATATTATTTTTGGTTCAACATTTAATCCTGAACTAAAAGGGATTATTAGAGTATCAGTTGTTGCAACAGGTATTGATGCAGATAAAATACCGCTTTATAAACCTGTTAATTCTAGTGCTATCGATTTATCTACCAAAGAAGATGAGGATACAAAACTTAGAGCTCAATCTATTCAAGGAGATCAACCTGTTCATATTGAAGAAATTCCTAATTTTAACAGCTATAGTAACGACGAAGCAGAAATTGCTGACTCTCTAGACCAAGCCCCTAATCCAATCAACGACGATATGGAACCAAAGGTAAGTCTTACTAATGATGCTGGAGAAACTCCCAAATCATCTTTCTTTGTAAGAATGTGGGGGTCTCTGCGAACACAAAATAATAATCAAATCCCAGAACGAAAAAATGTTGTAGTTAGTATGCCCGATGAAGATACTAAAGAATCTGACATTCACGATATACCAGCTTTTTTAAGAAAAAAACGGAATTAATATAAAACTTTTACTAAAATGAAAGACAAATCTAACCTTACATTAATTTCATTATTTGCGGGTGCAGGGGGAATGGATATTGGTTTTAAAAAAGCTGGTTTTAAAACTATTTGGGCAAATGAATATGATAAAACTATTACCCCATCTTATCGAAGCTATTTTCCTGATACTAAAATTGATGAGCGTTCTATTTTAAACGTACCAAACGAAGATATACCTCAAAAAAATAACAGGTATTATTGGCGGACCTCCTTGTCAATCATGGTCAGAAGCAGGAGCAAAACGTGGATTAGAAGACCCAAGAGGTCTTATATTTCATGAACAAATTAGGATAATTCGTTATGTAAAACCAAAATTTTTTGTAGCAGAAAATGTTCATGGTATAATTCATTCCAGAAATATAAAATCTTTTATGAATATAATAGATATGTTCAAGCAAGAAGGATATGAAGTAAGCTGGAAGTTATTAAAAGCAAGCGATTATGGAGTCCCGCAAGATCGTGAACGGGTTTTTATTATTGGTTATCATCAATCGTTAAACAAAAAATTTCAATTTCCTGAACCTTTAAAAACTAAAGTTAATTTAAATCAAGCTATAGGTGATTTAGCTAATTTAGAAATTGGAACAACTAATTCAATAAATAACCATGAATTTTTAGATACAGGTTATTCTCCTATTTTTATGTCAAGAAACCGAGTTAGAAGCTGGGAAGAGCAATCTTTTACAATTCTAGCTACTTATAGACATATTCCTTTTCACCCGCAAGCTCCCAAAATGATTAAAATTGCTGGTCAGGAAAAACGGGAATTTGTTAAAGGACAAGAACATACATATAGACGATTAACCATACGTGAGTGTGCAAGAATTCAAACATTTCCTGATGGTTATAAAATGATAGGTAATGCTGTCCCTGTAGAGCTTGCCTACCATATAGCTAAAACAATTAAAAAAGACTTAGCTATTATTGAACTTTGAGTTGTATTTTTATATTATATCTATACAATATATTTATAAAAATAGCATGTACTCTAATGTCAATACAAACCAATAATGGACAAGCCTTTGAATGGGCAATAATATTAGAAATATCAAAATTAACAGGATTTACAATTAAAAATGATAATGCTGCAAACCTTGCTCAAAAAGCTTGCAATTTAATTAGCACTAAAAACAACTAGAATTTGCTAAAGCAGCCAAAATATCTATTGACCATATTATAAGAAAAGAAATCAAATCACTAAGAATTGAACAAGGCGGAACAGTTGAATTTAACAATAGTTCTGCAGGAAGAAAAGGTGATGTTAGAGATATCTTGATTAAAGGTCAAAATATTACCATAGGCATATCTTGTAAAACAAATCATCAAGCATTAAAACATTCTAGACTTTCAGATTCAATTGACTTTGTAAAAAAATGGGGACTTGATGATAATGGTTGTAGTAGTGAATATTGGAGTATTATAAAACCATTATTTCAAGAATTAAGACAAACTAGAACTCATTCTAAAAAAACTGCATTATGGGAAAACTTATCAAATCAATCACTTTCATCTGAGAGATGAAAGTTTGTTTTATAGCGACTAGAAGTCGCATATCAAGCTAAAGCTTATTCAAGCCGTATGTGAGAGAAATCATGTCTGGTTCATGTACCTCAATATGTCTTTAATCATATAATCGGTACATTACCACTATTAGATCTACAGTCACTGCGTGCACAAACAATTTCTACCACACTGTGTGATAAAGACGATAGTAAACTGTTAGGTGATTTCCTGAAGTGTTGAACTCATGGTGCTTATGATGCAATGCATCATGGCGCACATGGCAAGCTAAAGCTTTTCCATCTGGAAGATGGAGGTTTTAACCACCAAAGGGACTATAAACAAACAAATACTACTGGTCTATACTTAATGCTTGGTCTGATGAAATTACTAAACTTTGCTCTATTAACGAGGAAAAAACTAATAATGTCTGCAAAGCCCTAGTATCGTATTTAGTAGGGAAATATGATTTTTATAAAGTAATATGCTCCGGTTCAAATAGAGTTATTATTCAAGCATATAATTTTAATAATACTCTTAACACCAAAAAGACTAATTATCCTAACCATATTTATGCTATAAATACCAAGAACGGAGGAATTTATTCTAAAACTATCGTGTTTAATCGTGGTTTTAGTATTAATTTTAGAATTCATAATGCAAGTAGTAGAGTTGAACCGTCGCTTAAATTTGATATTAATGCAATAGGGCTTCCTATTAATGAAGTTTATCAACATACTTTTGATTATACTGAATCCAACTAAATTAACTATATTACTGAGTTAACAATTATGACAAATAAGATTATATCATTTTTTATACTATGCTTTCTTAGCACTAATTTATTAGCTGATACTAATAAATCGTTAAAGGATATTGCACCCTACCCTGAACCTCTCAACGATCAAAAACGTTATGTAATTTACTTACCTAATAAGCCTAATGAAGAAAATTTAAAAGTAAAATTACAAGCTACAAAAGAGGCAATGAAAGATTGTAATCATGTCTGGTTTGGCGGTAAGCTAGAGGAAAAAACTTTAAGTGGATGGGGATATAATTATTACTTAATCACAGCTGGCAATCATGCCATGAGTACAATGATGGCATGCCCGAACGTAAAAGCAACTATGCAGCCTGTAAATGTATATTTGGGTGATAAAGCATTTATACGATATAATAGCAAATTACCTATTGTAGTTTATGCTCCAAAAGATGTTAAGTTACAGTATGTTATTTGGAATCAAGATGATATAATTAATGACGCGAAAGAAGAATAGATAAAACTAAATTTATATTCAAGATGGGAACCGCTTTCCACCTTGAATATTCATTATTTTAAAGCCTCTTTAAAGAATCGTGTAAATACGATTCCTCAAAGAAAAGAAATTTATTCCTCTTCAACAGCTTCAACTTCTATAACCTCCGGTACGAAATGTTTCAGCATCGATTCAATACCGTTTTTTAAGGTAATAGTAGAGCTTGGGCAACCAAGACATGCACCACGTAATGCTAGCTTTACTACACCATTTTCAAAACCTTTATAAATTATATCACCTCCATCTTGTGCAACAGAGGGACGCACTCTTGTCTCAATAATTTCGATAATTTGCTTTTCTATTTCTGAAAGCCCCTCAAGAATTACAGCATCTACTTTAGCACTTTCTTCAAATACTGGAAAGCCCGCAACGAAATGATCCATAATAACCATTAAAATTTCTGGCTTTATCACTTGCCAATCACTTTCAGCTTCTTTAGTAACAGTTATAAAATCACTACCGAAAAATATTGATTTTACATTATTAATATTAAATAACGATTCTGCAAGTTTACTTCTGCCTTTTACTTCGGCAAGCTCGCTAAAAAATACAGGCTGACTGCTGCTTATTTCTTGCCCAGGAAAAAACTTTATTGCATCAGGATTTGGGGTATCTTCAGTTTGAATAAACATAGTAAAATTACTTTAATAAATTTGCTTGTTATTATAACTTACTAAGGCTATTTTTACAATATAATATGTGAGCAATAAATTTTAAGTATTAAATATATGAACATTAAATTAGATTCTTACGAACAAGATATTGAAGATAATTTTGAAAAACATCAAGACATTGATGATCCAGCCCTGATTACATTACTTCAAAAAGCCGCAAAAGCACACATTGATAAAAAAAATCTATATACTGAAGATACTTCAAAAGTTGGTAAGTCAATAAGCGGTGAGCAAAGCTAGGCGTATAAATAGTGCGTGAGCAAAGGCGAATCTCGAAATTTGGCTTACCAAATCTTGAAGTATCAAAGTTATACTCTAGGTAAATATCTGATTAGAATATATGCTGGTATAAAACAGAAACCTGCAATAGCAAAAAAGTATCCCCAGCCTAAGTAAGTAGCGGCGTAACCGGAAATACTTCCAAACAATACAGTACTAATATAAGCAATAGACGTAATCAAGGCGATCTGCGTTATGCAATATTTAGAGCTACAACATCTTAATTGGTAAGAAAAAAATGGCGACATAGTTAGCCCTTTGGTAAATTCCTGAAAAAAGACTGCTATATAAAGAGTTGTAATAGTTTGACTGTAAGAATAGAGCAATAAAAAAGTTATACTAGATAAAGCATGATAAACCAATACTCTTTTCAAAATATAAGCATATTCATATTTTCGGCATAGAACACCGCCTATAAATCCTCCAGCTATAGTAGCACACATACCAAAAGCCTTATATCCAAGAGCTAAATCTTTTTTTGTATATCCGATATCAAGATAGAACATATTTGGCATAACCGAAAGAAAATTATCCTGCAAGCGATATAGAAGCATAAAGCCAACAATTATTAACCATTTAGGCTTTTTGATAAAATCATAAAAAGCGTGCCAAAATCTATCAAAATTATTAACAGCTATTTTTTCTTTAAATTTTAGCGGATAGAAAATAATTAGTAATAATGACGGCACACATAAAATCGCCATAGTGCGATAAACTTCTTGCCAAGATATAATAGTTGATAAATATAATGCACCAGAACCTGATATAAGTATACCGATCCTAAATCCACTAGTGCAAGCTGCCTCACTTATTCCCCAATTTTCATTAGTAATAAGTAGCATTTGGGAAGATTGCAAAAGCATATCATAAATAGAGGAAAAAAATGCTAGAATTATCAAACACAAAGAGAATGATATAAAATTAGTAGTGGGATTAAAGCCAGTTAGAATATATACGCAACAAATACAGCTAAGCAGTGAAAAGATTAAACAATATTTATATCCACGACTAGATGAGGGTATAAAGCTTATTTTTTCAAGTAATGGGCCCCATAAAAATTTAAATATGTGAATGAAATTAACCAGACTAAAAAGACCGATGGTAATTTTATCAAAACCAGATTCTTGAAGCCAAAAAGAAAGCGTCGAACCGGTAAGTAGATAAATTAAACCACCAGGAAGAGAAATAAATAATATAAATAAAATACTATATATATTTTGTAATCGTGAAAAATTAGAAATTATGAATTTATCCTCTTATAATATGTGTTATTTACGTTGATTGAAAGCGTCATGCTCTTTCTTTGATTACAGAGGTCTGCATCCTAAGATCCCGCAAACAAGTTGCGGGATGACAGACTTTTCTCTTAAGATACTTTACTTCTTCTTTGACCGTAATTATTACTATTACTCTCAGAACTTCTCTTATTGCCAGAACCGAATCTTTTATTAGAGTTATCGCCTCTTCTATTATTACCAAATGATCTTTTACGATTATTTTTGTTACTTCTAAAGCTCTCTCTAGGAGTAGATTCTCCTTGATTTATTAAACGATCAATAGCACGCCATCTAACCACATCATCAGGTGAAATAAATGACAATGCATTACCTTTAGCACCAGCTCTACCAGTTCTACCTATTCTATGCAGGTAATCTTCCGGACACATCGGTAAATCATAATTAATTACGTGCTGAGTGTGCGGAATATCAAGACCACGAGCAGCCACATCAGTTGCTACCATTATTCTATGATTTGACTTACGGAATGATAAAATTACTCTATCACGTTGACGCTGACTTAAATCACCATGTATAGCTTCTGCTTTATGATTTTCATATCTTAACATTTTAGCTAACTGATCAGCAGAACGTTTTGTTTTTACAAAAATGATTACTGATCCTTCTCTATCACCAAGCTGCTTATTTAATTCAGTAAATTTTTCTTTATCTGTAATATGTACTGACTCCTGTTTTATTTCTGCTGCTGCTTTATTAGTAGCACCTACTGTAATACGTACAGGATTATTTAAATATTTTTGTGAAAGAGAGACAATATGTTTTGGCATGGTAGCAGAAAACATTAAAACTTGTCTTTTTTCCGGCAAGAATTTATTGATTTCTTCTAACTGCTCTTTCATACCCATATCTAGCATTCTATCCATTTCGTCAAGTACAGTTATACCTATACGATCAATTTTTAGGCTTCCACGATTTAAATGATCAATAATACGTCCTGGAGTTCCTATAATTACTTTAGGATTTTTCTTTAATTGCATAAATTGTTTAGGCATAGGTTCACCACCTATCAAAACTGCATTATTTATTTTAAAAGATGTAGTTACTTTGTTTAAGGTAGAACAGATTTGTGTTGCAAGCTCTCTTGTCGGCACTAATATTAAAGTAGTAGTTTTATCTTTAATAACTGCATTAATCACCGGTAACAAGTAAGCTAAAGTCTTGCCTGAACCAGTTTGGCTAGAAGCAAGTATATCAGAACCTGCAATAGCAACCGGAATCGATTGTTTTTGTATTTCGGTCGGCTCTGTTATCTTCATCGCTTCAAGCGTAGTAGTTAATTCTTCAGGTAAATTAAAATTTTTCATTATATAATCCAATAAAGTTTAAGTTAAAATATGCACATTATTGATTGTATAAAAATAACTCACAGCAAAAAATAATGACTTTAGTATCTTTGTATTACAAAAATATACTAATAGCAGCCATTAAATTATCTATAGCATCATCAACAAAATAGCTTTAATTGATTCGAAGTAATAGCGAATCTATTTCAAAAAAATCTTATAATTTACAGCAAATAAAAATTTTAATTAGCTTTAAAATTATTTGTTAATAATACCATAATTATGATATTTTTTTACTTTTAAGCATTAAACCATTCCAATGCTTAAGACATGTATAAGGTTATTATAAGACAAAACAAAATATCTAATATTTTGTTGTAAAAGGTGACGAGGCTATCCAAAATTTGAAAACTTTGGATAGCTGTTTTTGGTACAAATATATTTATTTAATTCTGAGGTTAACTGCAGAAATTTTACCATTCTTGTCTTCAAGATCAAAAACTACATCTTGTCCTTCATTAAGACCTGCAAGACCTGCTGCGTCTACGGCAGATCTGTGTACAAACACATCCTTGCCGCCATTTTCCTGTTCAATAAATCCAAAATTTTTCGTCGGATTAAACCATTTAACTTTACCTACTATATTTGTAGTCATAAAAACCTTTTTAGATAGAAATTGCTTATTGGAATTTAAATTATGCTTAATAAAAAATTAAAGATCAGACTTACATTTAATATTAAGATTAATAAAAAATTCACTATGCAAAACTAGCTTACCTTGCGGCATTTGTCAATAACATGCAAAAGAAAGTATTACTTTCTAAGGTTAATTAGATCATATTATTACTATTTTGTCACTATTTTAGTTAATATATTATAGTAAAATTTGATTTACCTACATTGGACTTTTATTATTATGTAATTAATAAATAAAAGTTCTTGCTTTTTTTTCTTTTTTTCATTAATCTGTCCACTTAGCAAAATATAGTAGCTATATTTATATTGCCCGCGTGATGGAATGGTAGACATAACGGACTTAAAATCCGTGGAGCGTAAGCTCTTGCCGGTTCAAGTCCGGTCGCGGGTACCACGTGTTATAAATACATAGAAGATCTCCACTTTTAACTTGTAAATTTCCCCCTAAATTCTTTATTTGTAAGTCTTTTTTAGTTTCCTGTTTTATCTCACTATTTATAAGATAATTTATAATTTTTGATACTCTATTCAACTGTAAACCAAAAGTAGAGAAAATTATATTAATATCATTGCAAATACAATATAAATAGCTATAATAGCCTTAAGAATATGAATTTGATTGATGCAATCTAAGGTTTAAATAGATAAAGAAGCAGGTAAATATAATAATATAACTCAAAATATATGGATAATTTAATAAAGTTTTTAGAAGAAAAAGATTTTATAGAAGAAGCAATAAATTTAAAAAACGGAAGTGATATTCTTAATCTTGCTGAGAAAAACCTAACAAATCAATCACTTTCATCTGAGAGATGAAAGTTTGTTTTATAGCGACTAGAAGTCGCATATCAAGCTAAAGCTTATTCAAGCCGTATGTGAGAGAAATCATGTCTGGTTCATGTACCTCAATATGTCTTTAATCATATAATCGGTACATTACCACTATTAGATCTACAGTCACTGCGTGCACAAACAATTTCTACCACACTGTGTGATAAAGACGATAGTAAACTGTTAGGTGATTTCCTGAAGTGTTGAACTCATGGTGCTTATGATGCAATGCATCATGGCGCACATGGCAAGCTAAAGCTTTTCCATCTGGAAGATGGAGGTTTTAACCACCAAAGGGACTATAAAGATGTTAAAGAAATCTCTGAATTATTAGCAAATGATACTAATATTATCCAACTTGACTTATTCGGTAATAAAATAAATACAAACGGAGCTATAGAGCTTGCGAAACTGCTTAAGCTTAATAAAACTCTTAATTGGTCTTGACCTTGGGAATAACGATATAGATAAAATAGGAGCAAGCAAGATTAAGAAAGTTTTAAAAACAAATACTACTCTTATTTTTCTTAATTTAGCATGGAATCCGTTAGAAGTAGCAGAATGTAAAAATATCAAAAAATATTTGGTCAGAAATGCTAATTTAACAAACCATCAAGAAACAATAAAGATGGCAAAAAAATTTAATGAAATAGATGAAGAAAAATTATTAATGAAATTAGATATAATCTAAGAGGCAATATTCCCTTAAATTTATGCCGTTTGTTGCATGGCTTGAAAAATGCCCCGTGTGGCTTGCCTGCGTAGATCATTTTTTCCTGTCATTCCGTGATTTATGAACTAGATTCAGTTAAAAATACTAATAAAGTTAGTATTTTTTATTATTTTCCGGATACCGTGGACAAACAACCTAGATAACATCGAGAATGCTTTTCGATCCACACAACAATGCCTTTTCCGATCTACGCAAGCAAGCCTTAAGCGGGAATAACGTAGCAGCCCTACAACAGCATTAATTTTTCCTTGCAACGACACTGATTTTTTAAAACTGTTCGGTACTATTTTTTATAGTATTCTACTTTTAATTGAAAAGATACTTATTTCTATATATTAATGATGTATTAGTATTATTGATGGAATTAGAACTATTAAGGCAAAACATAGACCTATTTAGATATTTTTATAATTGTACGAAAGCCTATATATTAACAATGATTTTTATAGCAAGTTAAAAGATATATTATAAAATAGTAAATATTAATTGTAAAATATATTTACTATTTCTATTACCCTTGATAAGGCATATTTCTTTCATTTATAAGTTAACATATTCAAAAAAAATAAGACTATGTTTAAAAAATATATTACAAGTTTTTGTATTGTTATAATTCTTTCTGCTACCATGTATGGCACTGAAGGAAGTTTAAAGTTAAATGAGCTGTTAGAAGTTATGCCTCAAATAGCAAACAGTATTTCCTCCACTTCTGCTCATCCTGAAATTTGCAGTTCGAAAGTAACTATTAACGGCGTTAATTATGAAGTCAGATATTTTAGTTTTGAAGATACTAGCAAAAAGCTACCCTTAGATATGACTTTCAAAGAATATGCTAAAAAACAAAATCTGTTAGATATGAAAAGTGCTTATTCAAACCCGCAGCCAGGGATAGATTTTGAGTCTTTTGATTTCCGTAGCGTTAACCTTGGTGATGGTGTATATTTTAGCATGGCACTCCGGAAGATTAATTAATATGAAAATAGTCTTTTTATTGATTAGCATTTTTTTATAACAGGATGTAAAAGTAATATGAAAAGTATAAATCCTCAACTACCTGAATATGTAACATTAAACATAGAAACTTTAAATAATTCTCAAGATAAAACTATTAGAATAACAGCAGAAAAATTAAAATTTCCTTTATCTCAAAAAGATTTACGTGATATCTCTATTTTAGAGCAAAAATATGATCAAGAAAAGAATTGTGCCGGTCTTGCTGCTCCCCAAATTGGAATATCAAAGCAGATAATAGTGTTTGCAGTACCAGATGATGAAAAGATAAAAAAATGGCGTCCTGACCTTACTGATACTATACCTAAAACAATTTGGATTAATCCATCATATAAACCTGTTGGAACTGAAAAACATGAAGATTATGAAGGATGCTTTTCGGTAGAAAACGCTACTGGTTCTGTTGCAAGATTTAAGAAAATTCACTATCAAGCATATGATTTAAAAGGAAATCAATCACTTTCATCTGAGAGATGAAAGTTTGTCTATAGCGACTAGAAGTCGCGAATCAAGCTAAAGCTTATTCCAGTCTTATATTAGTAGTCATTGCTGGTTCATGAGCATCAGTATGTCTATTAATATATTCATTAATCATGTCATCAGTCACATTGCCACTAGTCGAACTAAAGTATCCTCTTGCCCATAAATGTCTACCCCAATACTTTTTTCTTAATATTGGAAATTCTTCTTGTATCTTTTTTGACGATCTTCCTTTAGCTTTTTGCACAAATTCACTCACTTTAATATGAGGTGGTATATTGGTAAATATATGTATATGATCGCTTGATATTACTCCATTTTCTATTTTAATATTGAGCTCTTCTGCAACTACTGCAATAATTTCTCTCACTCGCTTTTTGATATCATAGGTTAACACCTTGTATCGATATTTTGTAATCCACACTATATGATAGCGATGATAGTAAACTGTGTGTGATTTGTTGCTGTATTGAGTCATGGTGCTTATGATGCTAACGCATCATGCCGCACATGGCAAGCTAAAGCTTTTCCATCTGGAAGATGGAGGTTTTAACCACCAAAGGGACTATAAAATAACCATAGAAGATGCTGAAAAACTACTTGATGCAGATATAGCAGAAGTAAATTGCGTTTTACATAAATACTGCCACGCTTCTTTAAACATTAGTCAGCAAGTAGCATTAATTTCTTTCATCTTCAATTGTGGTAGCACAGCATTTAAAAATTCTACATTGCTTAAAAAGCTTAACCAAAACAAATATTTAGAAGCTGCCGATGAATTTCTAAAATGGGTTTATGTTAAAGGTAAAAAATTGAAAGGTCTTGTTAAACGTAGAGTAATTGAGAGAGCCATATTTCTAGGTAAATATACAACTACTAATTAAAATTGTTGACTTATTTTAATTCTTGCTATAGCTTTTTTATGATCGTTTAAACTAAATTATTAAAGGGTTAGCACATGAACAATACAGAAGAAGAGCAAATTTTAACGTCTGAGTATCAGTTTAATGAAGAAGAAGCAAAACGATTAAGATCTGAAAATTCAAAAAAAGAGCTTAAACTAATATTATTAACTTTTGCAATAATTTTAGCCAGTTTTTTAACTTTTTGTTACTTCTTTTTTAACTATGTAGAAGAAAAAGCAGCAGAGTATAAATTACAACAAGAAGCAGAATCTAAGAAAGCTGATAACAAAATATAGGTGAGTAGGCCAGTAGAATTTTCTTCCCCCTAGCCTCTCTCAAAACCGTACGTAAACCTCTTCAGCTTATACGGCTTCCATTAAACAACCACTCTTGTTATCCCTATTTTCCAATGTGCAAATAAATTTGGGTTATGCAACGCAATATTTTGGATATACTTTATTGCTTTAATTTTATGCCTCGTATACCGTTTATATTTTCTCATTGCCCATTTTACTAAGATCTTAGTAAAATGTTGTAAAACCCATGCCAATTCTGATATACCATACTTACCATAATAGTTAATCCAACCTACTAGTTTAGGGTTACATACCCTAGCAATATCTTCTAAGCTTGATCCACTTCTTTTATATATTTGGTAGGTTCTTATCTTTTGGCGTATTTCTTTACAAGACTGTTTGCTAATTGCTGGATTAAATCCAGTAAAAATCCTATTCTCTTTACTATTCTTTACTGTTCTAGGTCTGAAAGTGTATCCAAGAAAGTCAAAAGATATGCTTGGATAATTATCCTTCCGTCTATTATCCTTACAGTAGATTATCTTTGTCTTCTCTAAATTCATTTCAATGCCACACTCTATAAATCTTTCAACTAGCTTAGATAATATTTCTTTCGCTTGATTTTCTGTTTTACAGTGAACAAGACCATCATCTGCATATCGACACCATTCAACTTTTGGATAATTTCTTTCCATCCATTTATCAAATGCATAATGCATGAACAAATTACTTAGCATTGGACTAATTACTCCTCCTTGAGGTACACCACAACTCTTAGTAACTATTTTCCTATCTGATTTTTGCATTGCTGCTTTTAACCATCTTCCTATGTATAATTCTATCCATTTATTATTATTGTGTTTCTTCAATGCGCTCATGATAAGTGCATGCTGTATATTGTCGAATAATCCCTTGATGTCAAACTCCAGTACCCAATTATTTTTCCAGCATCTCTGCCTTGTTACCTCTATAGCTTCTAAGGCTGATTTATTTGGACGATATCCATATGAATCCTTTAAAAAGTGAGGTTCAATTTTTGGTTCAAGTTCTAACTTTACTACCATCTGAGCTATTCTATCTTCTACTGTAGGCACTCCTAAAATTCGTTGATCTCCATTTCTCTTAGGTATGGCTACAGCTTTAACAGGCTGTGGCATATAACTTCCTGAAGACATACGATTCCAGATCTTGTATAAATTCTTTTTCAAGTTTTCTTCAAAATCTTTTATCGTTTGTTGATCAACTCCTGCAGCTCCAGCATTTGCTTTTATAAGCTTGTATGCTTGCAACACTAACAGTTTCGAAATCTTAAATGGTTTCGTCATTACCTCTATCTCATCCCTTTAAAAAAAAGTTGAATATTAGTTAGACAGTTTAATTCACTTCCTTCGCTCCATCGTCATTACAACAACTTCAATACTACTACAAAGTGATCCGCCCCAGTGCACTGCTTTAGTATTCTTTATCTTGCAGTCACCCTGCTTGATATTCTACTTTTACATCAGTACGACTGGTTCCCGCAGTTCCATAAAAGAGCCTAGATTAGATTCATGCCACCTATACACCGAGTACCGCTTACCCAACATCCGAGTAGCCGATAAGCTTATCCCTAGAGAATGTGTAGCCCTAGGTTTTGATACTATTATCATTTACGACGCTTATAGTAGTTCACTCTCATTCATCTCTCTAATCCTTACTTCACCAAAAAGTTTTTTTTTTGATTTTCCTTAATGCTCACGACCATCGCTCTTAACCACAGCCGCTTAAGGTAGTTTGAGACCAACTCTCGATAACCGATCTCGGTGGACCTACCACCATCTCTTCTATAGCTTTGCTACGGCACACACACAATTTTTAGAATAAGATTTTTTTTATGATCTTATTCTAAATTGGCGTTAATACTATATTATTTCAGGATATTTACCTATTACTTCTGGTATATATTTTTCTCTCATATCTACAGAAATACATACAGGATTTGGTTCGATACTTGAAGTTCCATCTAAAGCACTTATTACCTCAAATAATATGTTTTGTTTCTTACAAGGCGTAGACTCTACACTCGTAGCTAGAAGATATTGGTATGCAGCTTCTTCATTTTGTTTTTGAGAAAGTAAATAATCCCCTTTTTGATGATATGGCTTTACATTGTTAATGTCATCATCTGAAATACTATTTAAGGATTTTATTATGTGAAAAATTTATTATTGGGTTTATAAAACTCGACAGCTGCTTCTTTACTTCCTAATTTAAATAATATATCAGCCATTTCATTATATATTGTTTTACAATTTTCATTATATTTAAGGGCATAATGAAAATTAGCTAATGCCTCCTCATAATTTTCTGCTTTACTAAGAAGATTAGCAATTTTTAAATAACATGTAGCTTTAGTTTTTTCAATTTCTTTAGGTTTATCATATCTATTCAACCATTTTATGATTTCTCTATAATATTCTATAGGTTCATTATCTTGAAACTGAATATTTTTTATAGAAGAAAGATAATTTTCTTTTATAAATGACTTACAGATTTCTAATTTATAAGATTTATTAGAAGCTACTGCTTCTTGGAAAAATAATATTTCTCTAATTTGCTGATCTAATACATAATAATAATCCTCCATTTTATCATGTGTCGAGTAGCCCAAAGCTTGCGCCTTAGGCTCTCACAGAACCGTACGTAAATTTCTCAATTTATACGGCTCTTCTTTCTGATAGACTTATTTTGTGCCAATGGCTAAAAGTCATTGGATATTCTGCTTTTATTTGCAGTAATCTACTCCAAGCTTTGCCCAATGTGTTATTAATTTTACTCCTCTTCTTTATAAATCGAACCAAGTAATAATCAATCATGTAGGCTAACTTGTATAATTCAGATCTTCGATGGTGACCATAATATTCGACCCATCCTCTAATCTGACCATCCACTTCCCTTGCTATATTACTAAGACTATCACTAATCTTTGATTTTAGTTTCCACTGTTCCTTTATTTGATGACGAATTTTCTTTAGAGCAGCAATACCAATGCTAGGTGTAAATACCAGTTTTTCGTGCCATATTCTTGGCTTAAAGTCATACCCCAAGAAAGTGAATTTTCGAGATAACTTATGCTTCCTCTTGTCATACGCTTTCTTAGTGCCTGTGTATACTACTCTAGTCTTCTCTTCATTGAGCTGAAGTTGATAATATTTTAACTGCTCTTCTATTCTATTCTTCATAAAATATGCCTGTCTCTCACTAGTACAATGCACCACTATATCATCTGCATATCTTTCAAACTTTATTCCAGAAAATTTTTCATGCATCCAACTATCAAATGCTTCATGAAGATACAGATTTGAGAGAATAGGACTGACTACTCCACCTTGAGGAGTGCCCTTATTTCTCTCTAAAAATATCCCCGCTACATCAATAGCAGGTGCTTTAAGAAATCTCTCGGAATATAATAAAATGATTTTGTCATTAGTATGTTTTATTAAAATATCCATCATGATATTATGATCCAAATTGTCAAAATAACCTTTGATATCAATCTCTAAAAGCCATTCATATTTAAAACATCGCTCCCTACAAATCGTTACAGCATCAATTGCACTCTTATTAGGTCTGTAGGCATATGAGTCATTATGAAATTTTCCTTCTACAATTGCTTCAAGCCTATTTTTTACAACCATCTGTGCTACACGATCAGAGACAGACGGAATTCCTAACTGGCGAATACCTCCTTTAGATTTTGGAATATTCACTAAAAGCACAGGCTGAGCCATATAGCTACCTGAAGACATTCTATTCCATATTTTGTAAAGCTGGTTGTCCAGTACTACTTCCATATCTTGAATAGTTTGTCTATCATAGCCACATGATCCCCCTGCTTTTTGAACCCTTTTCCATGCATTCAAAACTTCAGTTAAAGTCACATTATATTGTCTTGACATTTTGTACCTTATCTTTCCTTTCGGTTGTTTAATATTCCATGTCCCAGAAAGTAGAATCCTTTGCTCCAACTTATTTCTAAGTCTTCATCACTACTACTATTCTATCCGCCCCATCTACACTGGAAAAAAAAATATATGTAAATGGTTCCCAAGTTCCTAACAATAGCCTAATTCAAGTTCACGCCATCTTTGCACCGACTGCCACTAATACACAACACACATTAGCTATTAATTTATATCCTAGAAAAAGCAATGACCCTCTAGTTTTGACAGTATCTAGACATTTCGACACCTCTTCGATTGGTTCGTTTTCACTCGTCTCCTTGAATCACACATGACAACCTGTGTTGCCTTTTCCCCATCCGCTCCACCACCTCCTTGAAAAAGATAGCACCGTGGGGTTGTTTGAGATCTGCTCGTGCTAACCGACCTCGGTGGACCTACCACCATCTATTGCTAAGCATCTAACTATTTACATAGTTAGTTCTTGGCACACAGAGCCTTATCATTAACAAATTTTTTTAAAATACTTAAAACTTTAAGCCCTGCTGATAATGTATCATTATCTTGTGAATCTAAAACCTCCTTTAACTCAAATATTTGCTGTAATCCTGGAAAATCAGAGGGGTTTGTTTTTAAAGTTGAGTAATCTGACTTTGGAGAAAATGGTTGAACAAGATTATTATACTTATAAGTATCACAAAATTTTGAGCAATCACGAGCTGTATATATATTAAAAACTCCCTCCGTAAAAATTAATCGAATAACATCATATATTTTAGATATATTTGATTCTCTACTATCATATAAAGCTTGTACCAATTCTAAATGATCTGTATTATCATGATCTATTACTAAAAATGAATTTAATTTCTTTATATTTATTTTTTTCTCACTCATATTAATATTTTCTAATTTTAAAGTGATCGCTTCATTTTGTGTGTTAGAAGCATATAAATAATATAAACTTTCAAATAATTGCGGAAAATACTCTAATATAACTTTCTTATCCTTTAATGATTTTACAAATTCCTCTTGAATATTTTTATTAAATTGTGTTAACACAAATGTAACACTTTCTTTTAAATTTTCCTTTAAGTTTGTGAGATCTGCTTTAGGGAATATATCTATAAAATCGTCTATAATTGCAGTAAAATTTTTAACAGTTTCATTAAACGTTGTTTTTTGTGATGCCACTACAACAAATCCTAATTTATCTGAAACATTGATTATACTTCTAATAAAAAATATATTAACCAATACTTGAAGAATAGATTCCGTATCAGTCGTATTAGGCTTTATTTTATTAGAACATTCCCAAAATACTTTATCATTAATTTTTAAACCTCTTGGTAAATTTATGTTTGATGCATATTGTGAACTAAATTGTTCAGAATTTTTATTAACTAAAGTTTTTAAGACATCAACCCTACCATTATCAGATGGTCCTATTACTATAACATTTTCTTTACCTGCTTTTTTAAGTAAATAGTTAACTTCAGAAAGAAGTTTCAAAGCTTGCTCTTTTAAAAAATTAAAATTATGAACATCATCTGGTAAAGGTTCATTAGATTCATCTTCTGATAAAGATTCATAATATTCTTCTTCATCTTCACTTTCACTTCCTATTACGACTTCTATTGTTTTTTACATTGAAGTTACCATTTAATATTTGATATAAATTTTTACGCTATCGCTTTGACCACTATCATTAATGGCTCTAATAACAAACTCGCCAATTTTTGCTTTCCAATTTACTGCTTCATTTGGCTTAGCAACTGCTATTAATTCATTATTAACAAACCAAAAAATATTATTAGTTTTATTATCACCAATTGCGTTTAAAATTATATTATCACTATTTTTAATTGAGTATATGGAATTTTTTAACGGATGTGTAATTTTAGGTTTCTGATGATACCAATTTATCAAACTATTACAATAATTTGCTGGCACAGGCTTTGGTAGTATATGTATACCGGCTTTTTGGTAAACCGATAATACCTCAGTTGGCCATAAATTTACGATTTTATATTCTGTTTGTCCTTCGATAAAACTGCAAGCCGGCATACCAGTTTTTAAATCTATCAACATTTTTCTATCAATCACTTTCATCTGAGAGATGAAAGTTTGTTTTATAGCGACTAGAAGTCGCATATCAAGCTAAAGCTTATTCAAGCCGTATGTGAGAGAAATCATGTCTGGTTCATGTACCTCAATATGTCTTTAATCATATAATCGGTACATTACCACTATTAGATCTACAGTCACTGCGTGCACAAACAATTTCTACCACACTGTGTGATAAAGACGATAGTAAACTGTTAGGTGATTTCCTGAAGTGTTGAACTCATGGTGCTTATGATGCAATGCATCATGGCGCACATGGCAAGCTAAAGCTTTTCCATCTGGAAGATGGAGGTTTTAACCACCAAAGGGACTATAAATACCTGATTGTTTTATCGGCGATTTACCTTTAATAAATAATGTCTCGGTTTTCACTGGGCACATATCATTATCAAGATCACCCGTATCAACACAAACTTTTACCTTGGTAATATTAAAATCATTTATATTGGTAGCAATTAAATCTTTGTCTTTATTTGGATCAATTATTGATTCTATAATATTAAAAAATCAATCACTTTCATCTGAGAGATGAAAGTTTGTTTTATAGCGACTAGAAGTCGCATATCAAGCTAAAGCTTATTCAAGCCGTATGTGAGAGAAATCATGTCTGGTTCATGTACCTCAATATGTCTTTAATCATATAATCGGTACATTACCACTATTAGATCTACAGTCACTGCGTGCACAAACAATTTCTACCACACTGTGTGATAAAGACGATAGTAAACTGTTAGGTGATTTCCTGAAGTGTTGAACTCATGGTGCTTATGATGCAATGCATCATGGCGCACATGGCAAGCTAAAGCTTTTCCATCTGGAAGATGGAGGTTTTAACCACCAAAGGGACTATAAATGTGCAACTTCATCTTTAAGAGTATTTATCTCTTTTTCAACGGAATCTAGCGTAATATTGTTGATGGCTTTTTTGTTTTGATTTGACATTTGATGACTCCCGATTAATTAAACCACCAAAGAAAATCTCAGGTGGTTGGGGAGTTAGAAGAACCGTCGTAGAAACAGTTATAATAGCTTTTAGGTTTAAAGTTATGCACTTTAAACCCTGAACATATGCTATTATCTCCCCAACCATAAAGTTGAGGAGCATTTTTAAATGGATAATGCTAACCATCTACGTTAAAGGACTTCTACATCCCAGAAAAGCTTAATAGCCGTTCCGATTACGATTCTATATGTGACTACTAGAAAGTCAATAAGTTTATAGGTTGAATGTAATTTCCGCTTCTGTCACACTGTAGCGGCATTGTTGCGTGGATACTAAGTCGTCTGAGCTACGCGAATGAAATGAGCTTGGCAATCCAGAAAAAATAATCCACGCTGGCAATGCCTCCCGTGACTTGGGAACTAGAACCAGTAATAAAAATATATTAATTATTATTTAGCTCTTCTTTCTGCTGCTTATACCAAAGTTCTGCGTAATAGCCTTTTTGTTTCAACAGGGTTTTATGGTTGCCACGCTCGACTATATAGCCATTATCTAAAACAATAATCTCATCAGCGTCGATTATCGTTGATAACCTGTGAGCGATAATTAAGGTAGTATAATGCTCCGATATTTCTTTAAGACTTGCCTGAATTAACTTTTCAGTTTTGGTATCAAGCGAGCTTGTTGCTTCATCAAACACGTATATAGATGGATTTTTGAGTAACGTTCTTGCTATGGCGATACGTTGCTTTTCGCCACCAGAAAGTTTTAAACCACGCTCACCTACTTGAGTTTCATACCCCTCCGGCAGGCTAGTAATAAACTCATGAATATGGGCGTTTTTCGAAGCAGCTATAACCTCATCATAGCTAGCCGAATTATCACCATAAGCGATATTGTAATATATTGTATCATTGAATAGGACAGTATCTTGTGGCACGATTCCAATAGCTTTGCGAAGCGAGCTTTGTGTAACTCCTCTTATATCCTGCCCATCTATAGTAATACTGCCACTATTAATATCGTAGAATCTGAAAAGCAAACGTGAGATAGTCGATTTACCTGCTCCGCTACTCCCAACTATGGCAAGTGTCTTACCGCTATCTATAGCAAAACTGATATTATGCAAAATCGGACGTTCTGGATTATAAGCAAAATTCACTTCTTTAAAAGCAACCTCGCCTTTTGATATAATCAGCTCTTTAGCATCTTTAGCGTCCTCTACTTCTTTTGGTATATCTAAAAGATTAAACATATCTTCCATACCGACTAGGGCGTTCTTAATTTCCCTATAAGCAAAACCAAGTATTGAAAGCGGAATTGATAGCTGGAAGAGATAAGTATTAACCATAATTAAATCTCCGACTGTCATTTTACCTTGGTTTATTTTAGTCGCCGATAGTATCATAAGAGCTACAAGACCAAGGGATATTATAACATCCTGCCCTATATTTAAAATTGATAAGCTATTAGTTGTTTTTGTGGCTGATCTTTCATAAATTTGCAATGCTTCATTAAATTTAGAGGCTTCATATTCTTCATTGCTAAAATATTTAACAGTCTCAAAATTCAGCAAGCTATCGATTGCCCTATTATTTGCGGTATTGTCGCTTTGATTCATCTCGCGGGCAAACGAAATTCGCCAAGTACTAATTAGAAAAGTGAAAAGAACATAAATTGACATGGTTACTAGGATAGTAACAGAAAACCAAATACCATATACATACCATAATATCCCGCTTACAAGAATAATTTCTACACTTGTCGGAAGAATATTAAATAATGAATAACGCAGTACCGCTTCTATGCCTTTAGTTCCACGCTCTATTGATCTACTTAAGCCACCGGTTTTTCGGGTAATATGAAACCGCATGCTTAAATTATGCATGTGTTTAAAGACGTTCAGAGCAATAAGCCTAGTCGCTTGATGCCCTACTTTTGAGAAAATAATATTGCGTAACTCATTAAATATTCCAACAAATATTTTAGTCCCGCCATATGCAATAATTATGCCGATAATAACCAAAAGTGCTAGATTTTTATTTAATCCATCTATTACGTATTTATAAACTATTGGTATGAAAATATTTATTGCTTTAGCAAGAAGCAGACAAATAAGTGATGAAATAATACGCAAACGTATGTTAAAATCTTTCGACCATAAATAAGGCAGAAGTGAGTAAAATGAATTTTTATGTTGAGTTTGATTAGTCATTGTTTGGGCTTTATGAATAGGTTTTAACGTCATTGCGAGGAGATGCATAGCAGATGGCGGAGGCAATCTCAGGAATTATACATTATTTCATGAGATTGCCATGCTCACTTTGTTCGCTCGCAATGACGAGTTAGTATCTACGCAAAAATGACATAGAAGTTGCAGGATGAAAAATGTGGCAATACGCTCCTCACAATGATGATAGGTTTCAAGCACCGGCAACAGCTGAATCCTTCTTCGGTTGTCCTTCCAACAACTTATCTAATCTTCTTTCTTTATCAAGATCATATAAATCGTCACAACCGCCTATATGCATACCATCTATAAATATCTGCGGAAACGTTAATCTATCAGGATTATTTAACTTCTTTCTTAATTCTGCTACATTTGGATCTTGAGCATTCTGAACTTCGATTTCTTGATAAGCAACTTCTTTTTTATCAAGTAGTGCTTTAGCTTTCATGCAATAAGGACAACCGGCAAGGGTGTAAATAATAATAGCGTGTAATATAGCTTTATTCATAATGTTGTACTCTTTTATTTAATTTTAATATATTATCTTAAACTATAATTATTAAAGCAAGAAAAAAGCGATGAACAACTTTTCTATTATATCAGATTATAAACCAGCAGGTGATCAACCGAAAGCAATTGATGAAATTATCAAAGGTTTAAACAGCAAAAAGCGTTCACAGATGTTGCTTGGTATTACAGGCTCAGGTAAAACCTTTACTATGGCAAATATTATAGAAAGAACTAACCGACCAACGCTTATTATGGCACATAATAAAACGCTAGCGGCACAAATTTATTCCGAAATGAAATCGATTTTTCCGAAGAATGCAGTTGAATATTTTGTATCATATTACGACTATTACCAGCCGGAAGCTTACATCCCAAAAACCGACGTTTTTATAGAAAAAGACTCCTCTATTAACGAGCAGATCGATTTGATGCGGCACTCAGCCACAAGATCATTATTAGAGCGTCGCGATGTTATAGTTGTGTCCTCTGTTTCTTGCATTTATGGTCTTGGCTCCCCTGATTTATATTACCAAATGACAGTCAATTTAGAGCCTGGTAAAAGTTACCCTCGTGATAAGCTACTTAATGATTTAGTGAATTTGCAATATGAGCGTAATGATATTGGTTTTGAACGTGGTTGCTTTCGGGTCAAAGGCGATAATGTTGATGTTTTTCCATCACACTATAGCGATAAGGCTTGGCGTTTATCATTTTTCGGTAATGAACTTGAGTATATTCACGAATTCGATCCGCTAACTGGCGAAAAACTTGCCAAGCTTGATAAGGCTATAATATATGGTAATTCTCACTTCGTAATGCCGAAAGAGACAGTAAATAAAGCAATATCGGAAATTGAAGAGGAATTGCAAAAACGTATCGCATTCTTAAAATCGCAAGATAAATTACTAGAAACTCAAAGGATTAATCAACGTACCCAGTATGACCTTGAAATGTTAATCGAAACAGGAAGCTGTAAAGGTGTAGAAAATTACTCTAGGTTTTTCACAGGTCGTAAAGCTGGTGAGCCACCGCCAACTTTGTTTGAATACCTACCAAAAGATACATTATTATTTGTTGATGAAAGCCACGTATCCGTCCCACAAATTAGAGCTATGTATAATGGCGATAGAGCAAGGAAAGAAGTGCTAGTAGAACATGGATTTCGTTTGCCGTCAGCTCTTGATAATAGACCGCTAAAATTTGAGGAATGGGAAAATTTTAGACCGCAAACTGTTTTCGTATCAGCAACCCCTTCACCTTTTGAATCAAATGAAACCGGCGGTGAAGTCGTAGAGCTGATAATTAGACCTACGGGGCTACTTGATCCTGAATGTATTATTAAGCCAGCTACTAATCAGGTTGAGGATTTAGTAGGCGAAATTCAAAGCACCATCGCAAAAGGCTTCCGTGTGCTGGTTACTACTCTTACTAAAAAAATAGCAGAAGATTTAACCAATTATTTGCAGGAGCTTAAATATAAGACTTCTTATTTGCATTCTAACGTCCACACATTAGAGCGTATCGAAATATTAAGGGATTTAAGGCAAGGAACAATTGATATTCTAGTAGGTATTAACTTACTACGTGAGGGTTTAGACATTCCCGAATGCGGCTTAGTTGCCATACTTGATGCTGATAAAGAAGGGTTTTTGCGTTCGGAAGTGTCGCTAATACAAACAATTGGTAGAGCTGCAAGAAATAGCGAAGGAAGAGTTATTCTTTATGCCGATAAAATGACTAAGTCCATCGATAAAGCTATTAGCGAAACGATGCGTAGACGCACAATACAGCAAGAACATAACGAAAAACACGGTATAATCCCAAAAACCATCAACCGCACTATCCATGCTTTAGCAGAGCTTGAAAAGGTAGATATTAAGCTTGATAAAAAACAAACCCATAATTTATTTGATAATCCTGCTAAACTGAAAGCTCATATTGATAAATTACGAAAAGAAATGCTCAAAGCTGCAAGTAATCTTGAATTTGAACAAGCAGCAAAGCTTCATGATCAACTCAAAACTTTAGAAGAGGCAGCATTAGAATTGAGTTAAATTTACGATAAGTACACTTCTTTATCTAAAGTCCCCTCACTATTATCGATAAGCATAGTAATCGTTGCATCACCGGTAATATTGATAGTAGTACGAAGCATATCAAGTATACGGTCAATACCTGCAATAATTGCTACTCCCTCAATTGGTAGATGTACAGATGAAAGCACCATAGGCAGCATTATTAAAGAAGCTCCTGGAATACCAGCACCACCAATTGAGCCAAGAGTTGAGGTTAGAATAATTACTAAATAATCATGTGGAGCAAGTGTTACTCCCATCATTTGAGCAAAAAAGATAGTGGTAAGCGATAAATTTATAGCAAAACCGTCCATATTAATTGAAGCACCTATCGGCAATACAAACGAAGTACTAGACTCTGAAATTCCAAGTTTCTCACGACAAACTTGCATAGTAGTTGAAAGAGTCGCTTTACTACTTGAAGTGGAAAAAGCAAGTATCTGATACTCAAAGCTTTTCTTATAAAAAGGTATAGGGGATACACGACAAAATATATATATAAGCAAACCGAATACTAGATATTGGAATGTCATAGCCACAACAACCGCTATAACAAGTTTTGAAAGGCTTATCATTACTTCTATACCTTGCGTACCTATAATCCAAGCTGTTAAAGCAAAGGCACCATAAGGTGATAATTGAATAACAAAAGATATCATTTTTAGTACTAATTTTGACATTAAATGTACTAAATCAGTAATAGGTTCTGCTGCTGCTTTCATTTTATTTAAGGTAATACCGACAAAGACGGCAAAGAATACTACTTGCAAAACATCACCATTTGCAAAAGCACCGACAGCATTATCAGGAACTATATTGACAAAAAAATCTATTATATTAAACGATGTTCTTTCAATTTTACTAGAGCCCGAAGGAGAAAAATCTATATGCATGCCTACGCCAGGCTTTAATATTGCAGCAACAGTAAGACCAAAAACCGTAGCAAAGAAAGTAGTTCCTAAAAAGGCTGCTACCGCTTTCATGCCTACCCTGCCAAGTGCAGAAGTATCATTCATACTAGTAATGCCTGAAACCAAGCTAGAGAAAATTAGCGGTGCAATGATCATTTTTATCAAACGTAAAAATATGTCACCTGCCGGCTTAATATAATCAACATATTGCGGTAGGTAAATACCGAATATAATACCGAAGATTAGACCTAAGGTAACTTTTTGCCATAATTTCATTTTTTACTCCGAGTATACTTACTTTATTTTTCGATTTAAATTATTCAACCATAGGTTTACTTACTATTTTGATTAATCCATTCTAAGTATTTTTGAAGACCGCAGTCAATGTTTATTTTTATTATTTGCGGTAATTCACAATTATGAACTTCAAGGATTTTATTTTCAATCTTTTTATAATTAGAAGATTTTGCTTTAATCACAATTCTATATTCTTTTTCTAAAGCTACTTTAGCATCCCATTTAAAGTAACTTTTCACATCATCAATTTGTATACAAGCAGCAAGATCTAACTCTAATAATAGAGAGGCTATTTTTTCAGCAATTTGTAAATCATTAGTCGTGGTCAAAACTAAGCAAAACTCTTGCATGCTTAGACCTCAACAAAACAATTAGGTGTTTCAAATAGTTTTATATTGGTAATAAAGAATTTTTGACTTTCAAAAAGCTTAGGGAAAATCTCGTTTTTTAAATGCATAGCAATATTTTCAGCCGTCGGATTATTCTTCAAATAATATACTTTCTGACCTGTATGACTTTCAATTTTCTGCCCAATTTCTTTATCATCCTGATGCAAGATTAGGCTGTGATCAAAATTCTTATCAACCCAAACTTTAGCTAAATCTTTGATCAAACCGAAATCCGCTACCATACCAAGTTCGTCAGTATCATTTGCTGCTATAGTTATTTCAAGAACATAGCGATGACCGTGCAGATATTGACATTTATTTTGATGACCGATAATTCTATGCCCTGCATCGAACTCAATACGACGAGTACATTTTATCATTCATTATACTCCAAACTATAAGTTTAGCAGCAGCTTTTCAGGACTTTCTATTAGCTCTTTAATTTTCACTAAGAATGAAACGGCTTCTTTTCCATCAATTATACGGTGATCATACGATAGAGCTATATACATCATCGGGCGTATTTCAATTTTACCGTCTATAGCTACCACTCTTTCCTCAGTTTTATGTAACCCTAAAATACCGGATTGAGGCGGGTTAATAATAGGAGTAGATAAAAGCGAACCATATACACCGCCGTTGGAAATCGAGAATGTACCGCCTGATAAATCACCCATAGAAAGCTTACCATCTCTTGCTTTTTTAGCGAGTCCCCCTATCGTCTTTTCAATATCAGCAAATCCCATTTTATCCGCATCTCTAACCACCGGTACAACAAGACCTTGCTCAGTTCCAACAGCTACACCTATATCGTAATAATTTTTATATACTAAATCATCACCATCTATCTCAGCATTTACTGACGGAATAAGTTTTAAAGCTTCGATAGTTGCTCTAACAAAAAATGACATAAAGCCAAGCTTCACGCCGTGCTTTTTCTCAAACTCATCTTTATACTTACCACGCAGAGCTATAACTTTTGACATATCAATTTCATTAAAGGTAGTCAAAATAGCAGCTGTATTTTGTGAATCTTTTAAACGCTGTGCAATAGTTTTACGCAAACGTGACATACGCACACGCTGCACTCTTTCTTCATTAGTTTTAGCTGAAGAAGTAGTGACAGGAACAGGAGCGTTCATCGTTTCCAACACATCACCTTTAGTAATTCTACCGTCTTTACCTGTCCCTTTTATATTATTTGGATCAAGCTTGTTTTCAGTAACTAGTTTTTGTACGGATGGAGCAAGATTATTATTAACTACTGCTGGTTTTTCTGCTGGCTTTTCTGGAGCAACCTGGGGAGCTGCTTGAGGCTTTGCTGCTTCGTTATTATTTGTTGCTACAGCTTCTCCCTCATTTATCTCGCCTATTTCTTCACCAACTCCAACATTTGCTCCGTCAGCTTTTGTTATTTTGCCTATAGTACCATTGCATGGGGAATTAACTTCCAATGTTACTTTCTCAGTTTCAATTTCCAATAATAATTCATCGGTTTTAACAGCATCGCCCTCTTTCTTATACCACTTGGCAATAGTCGCTTCTGTTACCGATTCACCGAGAGACGGTACTATAATTTTAACACCCATATTATTTTACTCCTAAGGCTTCTTTTAATAATTTTTCTTGCTGCTTATTATGTGCTTGTAGTGAGCCTACTGCCGGAGATGCTGATTCTTCTCTACCTATATATTTGAATTCATTATTAATTCCTGCTTCTTTTAAAGCATTATTTAGGTGAGAGGTTATATATCTCCAAGCTCCCATATTCATTGGCTCTTCCTGACACCAAATAAATTCACTTGCTTTATTATATTTTTTTAACAGCTCTACTACAACCTTTTTTTCAAATGGGTATAATTGTTCAAGCCTAATAATCACTATACTATTATTACTGCCACGCATTTCAAATAGATCATAATACACCTTACCGCTACATAAAATTACTTTAGTAATATTGCTTGCTTCTAGTTTATTTACTTCATCTAAAACCGGTAAAAAAGTAGTATTGCTATCTAATTCATCAAGTTTAGAAACCACATTTTTATGACGCAATAAAGATTTCGGTGACATCACGATTAGTGGCTTTCTAACATTATCAATTATTTGACGACGAAGTAGATGGAAAATTGAAGCAGGCGTAGTAGGATATGTAACATACATATTATCCTCAGCTGCTAGCTGTAGGAATCTCTCAAGTCTTGCTGAGCTATGCTCTGGTCCTTGCCCCTCAAAACTATGTGGTAGTAAAACTACTAGTCCGCTCATGCGAAGCCATTTTGTTTCACTACTTGAAATAAATTGATCAAAAATAATCTGAGCTCCGTTAGCAAAATCGCCAAACTGTGCTTCCCATAAAACTAAATTTTTTGGATTTGCGAGTGAATAACCATATTCAAAACCAAGTACTGCATATTCAGATAAATTACTATCTGCTACTTCATATGTTGCTTGTTCTTTGGACAAATTATTTAGAGGTATATAGGTAGTATCATCAACTTGACTATGTAATACCGAATGACGATGCGAGAAAGTGCCACGTCCGCAGTCCTGCCCTGTTAATCTTATATTAGTACCAGATGTTAGCAAGCTTGCAAAAGCGAGCTGCTCAGCTGTTGCCCAATCAATAGGCTGATCTGCGGTTAAAGCAGCTTTTCTAGCGTCAAATAGCTTAACTAATTTTGGATTAACGGCAAAATCTTTTGGCATTTCGCATAGCTTAGTCCCTAGACTTTGTAAGGTCTTTTTATCTACCCCAGTTACTGCCGGTTGTGTGCGAGTGCGAGTAATACCTTGCCACAAACCACCTAAGAAATGAGCTTCTTGCTTATAATTCTTAGCCTGCTCATATTCCTTATCTAGTTTTGCTTTAAACTGTTCTTTTAATTTAGCAAAATAATTATTATCGATCACACCACTTTTCACTAGCTCATTTGCATAGATATTTCCAGGCGTTAGCTTACTCTTGATAATGTTATACATTTTACCTTGTGTATACATTGGTTCATCGCCCTCATTATGCCCATATTTTCGGTAGCAAATGATTTCCACAATAACATCTTTACCGAATTTCTGCCTATATTCCACCGCAATATTTGTGGCTTTTAATACTGCTTCTATATCATCACCATTAACATGCAAAATCGGTGCTGCTATTATTTTTGCAAATTCTGTAGAATATCTACTGGCTCTGGTATCTGCTGCATTCGCTGTAAAACCTAGCTGATTGTTAATTACGAAATGTAGCACTCCGCCAATATTGTAAGCAGCTAGGGGGGACATAGATAAGCCCTCCGCAACAACTCCTTGACCACAAAAAGCAGCATCACCATGCACTAAAATAGCTTTGACTTTACTACGTTTAGTATCTTTAAGTATGTCCTGTTTTGCTCTTACTTTACCTGCAACTATCGGGTTTACAGCTTCTAAATGCGATGGGTTATCAGCAAGCGATAAATGTATTTTCTTATCACCTACGACCCTATCCGATGAATAGCCTAAATGGTATTTTACATCACCTGAAACATTTAGCTCATCAGGAAAAACGCTACCGCTTATAAAGCCTGCAATAATAGCTCTATAAGGTTTACCGACTACTTTAGTTAGCGTGTTTAATCTACCACGATGAGCCATTCCTATGACGATTTCTTCTACACCTTGATGCAGAGATAAATCAATAGCCTTATTCATGGCAACTATGGAAGCATCACCGCCCTCTACCGAGAAACGCTTAGCCCCTGGGAATTTTGTATGTAGATATTGCTCAAATCCTTCTACTTCCACTAAGTCATTTAGGATATTTTTCTTTTCTTCAGAGAAAAATGAAATAACACCTGATTCTAATTTAGAATATAACCAATTTTTTTCCTCTTCGTTTTCTACCTGCTCAAATTCAGTTCCAATAGAACCTGAATAAGTTTTATCAAGAAAATTAACCAACTCACCTAAGCTATATGTTTTGTCTAAAAATTTATGTTCTATTACTTTATTAAGCTGATCATTTGTGAAACCAAAATTCTCTATACTAAGTTTTAAATCTTCTTTAGTTTTAGTAACTTCAAGCCCTAGCGGGTCTAGCTTTGCAAGATAATGGGCATATTTACGGTAATTTTTTATCATCGCACCAACATTAAAATTATTTGTGGTGGATGCAGGATTTTCTGAAATTTTGGAATCGTCTGTGGCTACTGTTTTTAAAATTACTTTAGCAGTACTCTTATTAAGAAGTTCATTGCTATCCTTAACGCCCGTGAAAAACTCTTGCCAAGTTTGATCAACTGAAGCAGGGTTTTCTAAATATTGTTTATATAATTCTTCAATAAAAACAGCGTTCCCACCGAATAAAAAACCTATTTTCTTTAAATTTTCTTCCATATTATTTTTATGATAATTTAATTTTTTAACGTCATTGCGAGGAGATTCGTAGAAAGAAGGCGGAGGCAATCTCAGGAATATTATATTGCCTCATGAGATTGCCACGCTCATTTCATTCGCATAGCTTATGACATAATTCACTACAAATACTTCTCTTCCAAGTACTTAATAAACACCTCAGGATTTATACTTTCCTCACCGCTAGCACTTTTTAGCAAGTCAGGTGAATTTTTTAGTGAACCGAAATTTCTAAAATTTTTATTTAAATAATTATTTAAGTTACTAAAGTCACCTTTTAAAATATCATCTTTTACATCTTTGTGCATCTCTTTTACTTTCTTCATCACCATTGATGCGATAATTGCACCATTTGTATAAGCAGGAAAATAACCGAACCAACCACTAGACCAATGAATATCTTGCAGACATCCTTTGCTAAAACTTTTAGGTTTTATTCCTAAATATTCTTGCATCTTACTATCCCAAAAATTTGGCAATTCATCAAGATTTAATTCACCGTTGATAAGTAATTCTTCTATTTCAAAACGCAATATTACATGCATTGGGTAAGTTACCTCATCAGCGTTAACTCTGATAAAATCAGGCTCAACTTTTGTAATTGTCCTATATAAATTATCTGCCGAATATTCTTCCGACTTAAGGTTAAATTCATCACGAAGTAGTTTTGCTAAAAACTCCGTAAACTCTCTTGACCTACCTACTTGCATCTCCATAAATAAAGACTGACTTTCGTGAAAAGCCATGCCTTTAGCACGCCCAACCGGCTGCCCTTTATATATTTCTGGTAAATTTTGTTCATATAAAGCATGTCCAGTTTCATGAATAATACCCGTTAAACCGCTTATGAAATTATCTTTATCATATCTGGTAGTTAAGCGTATATCATTTGGCGTTCCACCGCAAAAAGGATGAGTAGATTCATCAAGCCGCCCTCTGCTCCCATCAAACTGCATAATTTCCATTATACGCTTGCCGATATTTTTTTGTATTTCAGGACTTAATTCAGTACTTTTTACTAGTTCTTTTTGACTTTTCTGTTTTTCTAAAACCTTACCAATAAGCTCGGAAAGATTTTCTTTAACGTGTGAAAAAACTTTTTTAATCCCGCTGCTTGTTCTACTTGGGTCATACATATCAATTAATGCGTCGTACGGACTGCAATTAAATACACTTGCTCGTACTTTAGCAACTTCTCTTGTATAATCTAAAACTTTCTGCAAATGAGGCTTAAATAAATTATAGTCATTAGTCTCTCTAGCTTTTCGCCAAACAAGTTCAGATTTAGTAGTTGCAGCTACTATTCTTTTTTGTAATTCCTCATCGATACAATTTGCATCTAATATCTTCCGCTCAATTTCTCTTATATTAGCATTTTGCCATTCATCAAGATTTTTTGTCTCTTCTTTTGCTCTGATAACTAAATCTTTAAGCAACGGAGATTTAACCAAAGAATGAACTAGAGAAGTCAGGGATACCATCTCGTTTGTCCTACTCTCACCTGAACCTATAGGCATATTTACCGCTATATCCCAATATAATATGCTTAAAATATTCTCAAAATTTGAAATTGTTGAAAGTTCATTTTCTAGTTTTTTGTAATTGTTCATGTTTTTTTCCTATTGTCATTCGGTGACTTGTGGCGTTGTTGTCTAACTCATATGACATTACTAGTTCATAAATACAGGTAGACGAAGATTAAATTCAAAAAGAGCAAGGCGTCCACAAAACGAGGAACGGAAGCAGTTACTTAATACGTGAGTACCGAAGTATTTGTAGGATGACGTAGCCAATTTTTGAAGTTCTATCTACGTATACAGTAATTCTTTCGCCGCTTTTAAACTTGCCTCAGTAATTGTTTTGCCTGAGATCATACGAGCAAGCTCCTGCTGTCTTTCGGCTAAATTTAAAATTTTTACTGTTACTTTTGTTTCTTTTTCTAACTGCGTTTTCTCAATTTTTATATGCAAATCTGCTTTTCCTGCCACTTGAGGTTGATGCGTTATAACTATCACTTGCGTAACTGAACTAAGCTTTTTAAGCCGCATCCCAACTTTATCCGCAACCTCACCACCAATCCCAACGTCTATTTCATCGAATATAATAGCAGGTTTCACCATCTTGTTAAATAAAGAAGTTTTTAAAGCAAGCATAAATCTTGATAATTCGCCACCTGAAGCGATTTTATTAATTGCCTCCGGAGTCATCCCTGGGTTAGTGGAAGCTTTAAAAACTATATCATCTATGCCATATGCTGCTGCTTCTTTTCTTTCTGCTATATTAACATGAAAAGTAGCTTTTTCCATTTTCAGCTGCTTTAATTCATAGTGCAGCACTTCTTCTAAACGTTTTGCTGCGGCAAGACGTTTTTCTGATAAATTTTTGCCAAGTTTATAATATTCCGTATTTAACTTTACTTCTTGCACTTGCAGCTCTGCTTGATTTGCTATTTTACCTTTCAAGCTATTTAACTGATTTGAAGACTCCTCTAAAAATGTCTTGAGTGCGTCAGCAGAAACATTATATTTGCGACTAATTGCTTTTATTGCAAATAATCTTTCTTCTATTTCTTCAAGGTTATAATCTAACTTGTTAAAATTTTCTAGAAGATTCAATAAATTTTGTCTTGCCTCTTCCAAATTATTATAAGCTTCTTCAAGATTTGTCGAAATATTTACGAATTCTTCATTTTGACTTTGCTTTGCTAATAGTTTTTCCGCTTTACTAATTGAGTTATTTATTTCAGAATTATTAACTTGCTCGAGAATATCTTTGATTAGCTGCAAATCCTTATCTTTATTTTGCAAATCTTTTCGTATATTTGTTAGCTGCTCTTCTTCACCTATTTGAACATTAAGCTTAGTCAACTCTTCGGTTACGAAGCTTAAATAATCAATTTCTTGTTCAATAGAATTTTGTTTAAGTGCTATTTCGGCAATTTCATTACGAATATTCTGCCAAGCTTGATAACATTTAGCAAGCTGCATTCGAAGTTCTAAAAGATCTCCAAAACTATCTAAAATGTCACGCTGAGTATTGATTTCTAAAAGAGAGATATTATTGTTTTGTCCGTGAAGTTCAAATAAATAAGTAGCTAATTGCTGCATAATAGCTTTGTTAACTACTTGATTATTGATAAAGAAATTTTTGCGTCCTTCTGCTTTTTGGACACATTTTATAAGTAGCGATTCCTCTAATTCAATAAAATTTTGAGTTAGAAAATTTTTTATTTCATCATTTAATGAAAAGACTATATTAACGGCTGCATAATCTTTCCCATGCTTTATTATGCCGGCACTTGAAGTTTTATAGCCCAAACAAAATAAAATAGCATCCAGTAAAATAGACTTACCGGCACCGGTTTCGCCGGTAATAACGCATAAACCACTAATAAATTCGATTTCTAACTCGTCTATCAGGATAAAGTTTTTAACTGAAAGACTCTGGAACATTTATATTCCCCTAATAAATAAAGAGCAATAGACGAAGATCAACTTTAAAAAGAGCTAGGAGTTCACAAGGCAAGGAGCGGATCATATAATAATATGTGAGCACCGCAGCTCTTGTAGAATGACGACGCCAATTTTTAAAGTTCATCGAGTATAGCCTTTAACCAGTCTATACGCATAACTATACCATTTACTATCAGGATAGTTATGACCAAGAACCGAAGCATATTTCATTGCCTCATCTGGCAATCCAAGCATCATATAGCTTTCAGTTAAACGATAAAGTGCTTCTACACAATGAGAGGTAGTTTGATAATTTTCGACTACTTCTTCAAATCGATTAATTGCTGCCATTGGATTCTTTTTCTTTAAATAGAATCTACCAATCGTTAACTCTTTACCAGCCAAATGGTCATTTACTAAATCAATTTTTAAAGATGAATCAATAGCATATTTAGTATTTGGGAATTTTGTAATTAGAACTTCGAAACTATCTTTAGCCAAGAAAGTTCTAGATTGATCATGATTCACATCCGAAATTAGCATATAATATGAAAGAGCTTTAAGGTAATACGCATAAGCAATATCAACATTTGCAGGATGTAAATTAATGAAAATATCAAGTACATCAACTGCCTCTTCATATTGAGCAGCAAGGAATAATGAGTATGCTTGCATCAATTCTGCCTGGGGCGTAAATTCATTACCTGGATGCTGATAAAATATTTTTCCAAATTCTTCAGCAGCATTTTTATACTTCTTTTTCTCAAGCAAAGTAATGCCCTCATTATAAAGAGTAGAAATAGGAATAACTAAATCATCACTATTTTTCTTGCTTTTACATCCGTTTAGAATGAGCCCTAAGCATAAAAGGACACTTAATATTTTTGCTAATTTCATAAGAACTTAAATTCAGTTAATACCTAAATATACATACAGGTTTAAAGGATTTCAAGAATTCAATTTCTAAAATTTTGTAAACTTATATATTTTTGCTAGGTTTTGTGTGTTTTTAATAAGTATTTTAGTTATTTTAATAAAAACTAGAATTTATAATTTTGAGTTTTTAAACCTTAAAAAAGAAAAAAGTACCCACAAGAGCAAAGCTTATGGGTACTTTTATTTTTAGAACTTAAATGTTAACGATTATGAAGTAACGCTGGTGGTACCACAATTAGCATTACCAGTACTACCTGATACCATAGATACTATGTCTGGAGCTTTGAATAATATTATGATCGCAGCAACTATAACTAAAGCCACTTCCCATTGCAGTTTTCCTCTAAGTGTTTGAATACCTAGCACGATTATACCAACAACAGCTATACCTCTTGCTGTATTACCTCTAAATATTAAAATTACATTACATAATGCCGCACCTACTGGATCACCGACACTACCACCAGCTAAACTATCCATGGACATTATTATAATAGCTAAACCAAGTACCATAAATAATAGACGTAGCGACATGTTGTAATCAATTAAGTCTTCATTTAATTTACGCAAATTCATATTTTTACCTCAATTATGATTAGTTATTTAACGATTAATGTATATATCTATTTACATATAAATCAACTCATAAATATATGTAATTTAAATTAATATACCAAAATATTGCAAAAATACTTGTTTTAAGTAACATTATAATCACATATTATGGTCTATAGTCTATGACTAACTACCAAATATATAAACAAAAGTAAATAAAAATAGCCATACTACATCAACAAAATGCCAATACCATGCTGCGAATTCAAATCCTAAATGCCCATTATTTTTAATAGCAAAATCACCTCTTTTCGCCCTAAAATAGCATACTATTAAAAATATAGTACCTATAATTACATGTGCACCATGAAAGCCGGTTGCTAAATAAAAATTAGAAGGATATATACCATCAGTAAATTTAAAAGCAGCATGGTAATATTCATATGCTTGCATACAAGTAAAGAATATTCCAAGAATTATAGTAAGACCAAGAGCTGTTACACAATCCTTTTGATTACTTTCTTCTAAAGCATAATGAGCCCAAGTAACGGTAGTACCAGATAAAAGCAATATTAAAGTATTAATAAAAGGAATATCAAATGGGTCAAAAACTTTAATACTAGGTGGCGGCCACACACCTTGTTTTATTACCCATACACCATCTAAAAGACCAACAGGTGATAAACTTGATTTAAAGAAAGATGCAAAAAATACTCCAAAAAACATTATTTCGGTTAAAATAAATAAAGCCATCCCAATTCTTAGACCATGCCTAACAGGCTCAGTATGACTATGATCTATTATTCCTTCTTTTATTACATCTCTCCACCAAGAATATAAACAATAAGCTACTGAAATAAATCCAAAAGCTAGTATGTAATGGTTAAATTTATAGCTATGCATAAATGAAACCCCACCAGCGACTAAAATAAGCAAAGCAAATGAAGTTAAAATAGGCCAAGGGCTTGGATCAACTATATGAAATAAATGAGATTTAGTATTAGGGTGAGAGTTATTCATTTTTATTTTTTTATTTCTGATTACACATGTAAATATAAATTATTATTTATCCAAAAGCAAATTTTGCCACAAAATATCACCCAAAAAATATCAATCACTTTCATCTGAGAGATGAAAGTTTGTTTTATAGCGACTAGA